>NDFZ01005482.1:260777-287880 GCA_002192655.3 Mamestra configurata
AAAAAAAAAAAAAAAAAACACGGTAATTCTTGGCAAGACTGGTGTCAGATTTACTGGCTTCTGACAATCCGTAACAGCTGTCAAAGATCTACAAATGAAAGCCGGGACCAACAGCTTAACGTGCTTTCCGAGGCACGGAGGAGTCTCAGTATATTAAGATGGTCACCCATCCATAGACCAACCTTGGCTAACGTTGCTTTACCTTGCTCGACCCGTACGGCTGTTATTATGTTAGCCACGAGCTCCACTTTTTTTATCAATCATAGTTACAATATATGGCAGAAATATCGACCATAAAACAACAATACACCCTAAACATACAAACACCGCTATATTCAACAGATCCAACCAAAAACGCAACACATTTTGCTACAATTCGTCAGTCAATGGTCGCACACAACATGTATCCCTTTCAAACATCCGCCATTATGCCAGCTAATAAGACTGGAGCTTACCAGACCTCAATTTATAATAAATCGAACAGAACGTTATCGTTTTCTTGCACACAATGAAACGACGTATCTTCGCCTACAGTCACCGGCGGTCCAAACACCCTTGGGCCATAACCTTGAATGATGACCAACGATTTGTTAAGACCCCGTCCACGGTCGTTACGAGCTCTTTTCAGTTTTTATTCCCCTTATGATGTTTCATTTTATGATTGCCGTAGTAGTATTAGGAGCGTACGTGACGCTATGAAATATGTTTTCAGTTATTTTTTGTGTGGGTTTCTCTTTTTGGGCGGTAATACCCGTTGTATCTTTGTAATGGAAGGATTTCTGTTTTTTTTTGTTAAGATTTTTCGGTGAGTTTTCCTATTTTTAACGTTTCCGCAAATAGAAACTGCTATATAATACTTGAAATTATCCGAAAAAGTTTTAGGACAATCAATTTTCTAAATTGCAAATAATTTACTACAACAATATTTAATAACTTGAAGGATCGTAATCATAGAAAGCATCTTAAATCGCGATTAAGTTGTTCCAACAATCATCCCAGATTAACCTCGAAGACACCAAGATAAATATCTTTTACGATTATAACATATTATACTGCCTGATTAACATAAACCTTATTCCCGAAACCTTATTTACAAACTCTATGCTACGTTGCTCCATGAAATTCTAGCTAAAACATTGTAAGCTCAAAACGCTGCCGTCGCCTTGTTATAAATCCGTTTTGCTCGTAAAGAAAATTGTGTAATATATCATCGTGTTAACACCACGTGAGAGAACCCGTTTATCAACTCAAGCCTCCTAATAATATCTCTTATGAATGTTATTCTACCTTTTTTAAAACATTCTAATACGACACACGTTGCCGGGAAATGAAACAATAACACAACATAATAAGGATCCATATCGTAAAAAGTTTTTGTTTTATTAAAAAATATGTTCGAAGGTACTAAGTTAACATTCAAAGTGTGAGTATTTTACTTCAGGTAGGTTTCATTACTTTTTTTTGAATAAACATAAAAAAAACTATTTCAAATTGCTTCTTTGGCGGCTGACTTGGTAACCTAAATAGTACAAATAATGTACGAGCGAAGGAAAGTTTTTACGTACTCTCAGGCTCTTGATTTGTAATCAAAAACTTGTTTTCTTTTTGTATGTACAAAGGTACTACGATCCTACGTCTACCGATTTGTTTTTGTTGAATGAAACATTTCAAATCAAGTTCAACAAGCCAGAATACAAGGTCAGAGTCAAGGCAAGGTGAATAAGTCGGATTCTGGTTCACATGATCATCAACCAAAACCTAAAATTTAAAAACATGCAAATATTTAGCTAATACATTCTGATGCACCACACAGGCATGTTTTCAATTACAATATGAGCACATGAGCGGGGTTTTCAAAATTCAATTACAAAGTCCCTGTGTCCCCCTGCGTATGTTTTATGAAAACATTTTACAATATTACTACACGTTGCAATGGGGTACTTGGATAGTAAACGTCTTGTTCTGGGGGTAAGAAAATGAAATTTACATTCGCATAACAAACAGGGGGAACCATAAAGTACACTTCTTTGCTTTGAATTTAAATTATGAATGTTTTTATTTTGCAATTTAAAAAATTGTGTAGTGTTGTTCTTTGTCGCAGATTGCTGTTGGTTTTGAATTAAACCCCAGGTCTCAACCCCTAATTGTTAGTATACAGAATATAAGGTACAGATATTTTTATTTATAAGGAAACTTTGAAATCAACAAATTCACTGAAGCATACATTGTTATTCGGAAAATAATTACACACATGCTATTTTCTGTATTAAGTATATGACCTACTCGTTTAAAATTGGACTTTCCTATTTTTCAGAAAAAGACATATTCAGAAGATGTTGATTTGTCAGAAACACGTTTTCATTTGAAACGTGCTCTTCAAAGAAATATACGGGGTGCTTTATAAAGCAAAGTTTGAACTAGGTAATCGTACTTCTTCTTCAAGTACCCTTTCGATACGAATGGCTGGCCATCGATTCTACGAATCGCCGCCAGTCAAACGAAACAGCACTTCTGATACTTTTTAGTTATAATGAAACTTTAGTTGCATACTTGCGTCAAATATTTCGAAAAGGATTTACAGCAATTTTCAGCGCTCTTGTTTCTTGGTAATTTATCAAATAGACAAAAAAAATCGTAAAGTTATTTTGCCTGTATTTAATAATTGATAGATTCCGTTAAAATGCCATTTATCATATTTCAAATATTTGAAATTTATATTTTTTGACAACTTTTTTGGGATAATGCAGTATAAGATCAGGAAACTAAAAGAGTTCCTATTAAAAAACACACCTACATTATTAAATAAACAATTTCCCAATTCGACACCCGACTCCCAAGCGTCCAGAATCCGCCTAAAACAAAATATCTAAATAGAGATGTATCGACTAACAAGTATAGACTCGATACGTTCCCTCTTCAATTTGCGACTGCAAAATTGGATTTGATCCTCAACACTATTCGGATAGTCGTTTATCTCAATTCCGTAGGCACAGAGAAAGTGGCAGCATCTATTTGAACCCAAAATATGTGCGAGAATCATAAATAAAGCATCGATCTCACTGGATACAAGTCTAGGACCAAAATAGGGTTCTGATAATGTCTCGGGTACATCATTTCAGTATGATGTATCGTTATGTTTGCTAGTGAATATGAGTAGGTATGAACCGTATGTACACATAAGAGAGGCGGCACAGTATTTATTATTTATGACAAATTGTCCTGCTTACCTAGCAATGGACTTATTTATGTTGACTTTGAATGTAAGACAATTTAAACTACTACCAATTCCTCATAGATTTTAACATCAAAAATTCTCATAATTTCAATTTATTTATCTTAGGGTAAATTGAAGTTCAATGTAAAGGAAAATTCTATTATTGGTGAACACGGCATTTTTGCCCGTGTAGTGGGTTTAGGTGTTCTTTCTATTCTTATGAACTGGATAACGGCTCAAGTTTGTATGTCCAACAAATACCCACGCTCGTATTTTTGTTTGCATAAAATCGGGCTAAAAAACCCAAGGGAATAACCATTTGAAATGGTTCTGTTCCATATATGTCTTTACACATACTCGTATTTACCACTGTCAGAAATGCATGGAACACGATTCGGTTTTACAGGGTCAAATTAAATCTTCTTCTTAAATGTAGAGTCACTTTATTATGTAATATTATTATTTTACTGAACTGTAAATGCTGACGTTCAAAAGTGCCGTTTAATGGCCTAATTGAAATAAACGTTTTGACTTTTTTTTTGACTTTTGCTTCAGGCAAACTTAAGTTTATATTCTTTATAGATGACATTTAAGGGCGACACTTTCATAGCCCCCTGCTATGGCGTATCAATGACTCCCTTGTAAAAAAGAGGGATAGTACTATTAATTCTGTATATCTCCGATTCTCTCTCACAACGTATAATAATGGTGGCAATAACAACTCGTAGTAGGAGGGCAGATCTTATGTTACAGTCGGCTCAACTTTAAAGAAAATCATCAATATTTTCATGTTTCATTCTACTCCAGGCGATACGTACCTACATTATGTACGGTGTATTTTCAGCTATATGTAAATTTATCCCGATAAGATCTAAGCATTCTTGTATCAAGAGTAAGGGAGCCACATACGTGGTCTATTGACGAAGGAAAAAATACGATAAAAATATTGTAAAGGTTTTGCAAGCTTGCGTGAGGGGGATACGTGTCCGTAACTTATTATTTTTATCAAAACACTTCCTTATGAGGATGTGTGTTGTGGTGGGAACGTAAAAATATGAAGCTATGTCATTTGGGGTAAGCAGAAATATTGGGTGAGTGCGTGACTTTGAATATCCGTGAACTTCGAATCATCAAGGTTCTTGCGTACTTTGTATGGGAACTTCATGAAATGTACTTTAATAAAACTTAAGACATATTGATGGGTTTGGGTGGGTCACGTCAGCCCATTATCGCTAGGCCATAGTCCATAGAGTAGGTACCCGAGGCCATCCATGACACCACCGTCGAGTCTTACCTAGGAAGAAGTGGCGAAGCGATCTAAACTCCCACGATAAGAACTGGTTCGAGGCGGCTTGGGAAACCTGAAAGGTTTTTAGGGGAGGCGTTTGCCCAGCAGTGGGACATTAAAAGCTGAATAAAATAAAATCTGACTCTCCATATTAATTTTGTCTCACCATTTTAGTATAATTTATGTGTTGCTGCATCACGCGAATAATTTCTAATACACAATGCTGATAACAATTCGGAAAACACATCGAATGAAATGTACCTCTGCTACTTTTGCCGCATTTGACATCAGTAGGTTTATTTTAAATGTTCTGAAGTTTCAATAAAACCCGTTCAACCTTTCAGTGAAACACGAGGTTTGATCCATAAAAATCCAATACCTTTAAATAATGTATTAATTGAAAAGTAAATCGTTCACAAATAATTTGTTTCAGCTAATAGAGGCAATTTAATTGAATCAACTGCACATAAAATAATTGCATCATCGTTTAATCAATCGGTAAACGAATAAATCTGGGTTCCATTTATTTCAGTCCTGTATTTTTGCACAGTGGAACGTGAATATTTTAAAAACCGATTTTCGGATTAAAATACGCGATAAATAAAAAACGATGCGAGTCTATGGACAGGTTTAGCTTTTAGATTTAAATAAACTTTATTCCATTTTAGTAAATAAATAAAATACTGATACAGTTTTCGGTTTTCGCTGCCCTTTCGTTGTAGGGTTTGAAGTCGAGTTTCAAGACGTGAAAAGTCAATGTCAAACAAAATCAAAGTAAGCTCAAGTGGAAGAAGAGCTATATCTGTCGAAACCAATACTTTTGCGAGCGCAAGAGTTCTTGAGTGGACACCGCGAGCCGACAGACATTGTGTACTTGAACGTAGTAGCTGGGCTGGGTTTGAATTGAAGCGGAATGCTAGGAAATACACGTATAAAAAACATTTCTATGAAGAAAATAAATAATGAGTAAAACAGCACCACTCTATTTTATTGCACCGATCTGTTAAGTGAAGCAATCATCACTTAACTTTCTTGTTGACTGTACTTTATTTATTTTCCGTGCGTGAATCTTAAACTGAACCGCGGTTTCTAAGTTCATATCATATCAATCGCGAAGCAATCAAGATATCAATTAAACATTACCCGTGGGGCCCTACACCACATAAAAGCCCGGAGCAATGACATGTTTATATTTAATTTCTCAACCGAAATGGAGTCAACATGGCTGTATTTCTGAAATTAATTGTAGCCTCCGTTTGTCAGCTTGGCAACAGTATAGCAATGACATGGATGTAGAGAAATATGAAGAGTCAAATAACGTAAACAATGATGAAACCGTGGTAGTGTAGATTGAAACTTTGAAAATAAATCGCCAATTTGTAACGTGGTCATGGTTTACTGTTTAAAATAAACGTAATATTTTAATTGGTGGATGAAAATGGTCAAGCATTTTTTATGCAAATGGATAAATAAAGGCTGTAAGCAATAACTGTGTAATATTTGGGAAACACTCAGGAATATTTCTCTATTCGCTCTCTCTATTGCGGTTTGATTTCTGCACTTAGTCCTGGTGTTGGACCATTGTGCGTTAGCCACCACTTTTGTTTAGCCTTGTTTAGCCTTGTCGAATTATCTTAATGCTATTTTGGATGCTAAAGTTGCTATGGCCTTTAATCAGATTTATTTACATTTTTTTAATTTTGACAGCGGATCACCTTTCTCCATTTGCGTGTATTATCAGATTGCCCGAAAATATTCATAATGTCTAGACAATGTGATAAACAAGGAAGTTCAAATTATAATTATTGACTTCGCCCTAAGTAGCTTGTCATTATGCATAATGCCCAGGCATGATGAAAAATGACCTAATTAATTACTTGGTCCAAAACATTTACATACTCAGATATGTGTATTCAATATATAAATGTAATACTTTTATTAAAAAATTGTTATCGTTAAAATGTATTATGGAGGCACTTCACTTGGCGTATTTGTCAAATAATCGCGTTACTTGGGCAATAAAAATATATCTTAAAATCATCGTAATTTTTCAACAAATAAGCAAGGCGTATATTTGCGCAAATACGCCAAGTAAAGTGCCACCTTTAGCATTAAATTAGCGGGAAAATAAGTGTCATCCCGATTCAAAACTGGCTGCCACATAAAACACATGTTTATCCTTTTGAACGCCTGAGCATAAACGCATCGGCGTGCCCCCGACACCAAGCCACAAATTCGGCGTAGGTACTTTTTGTCACATATTTGTGACGTTTGGCGTAAAGGACACGCGCTTGCTTATCATGTATACGTACCATTGACGTGTACAGGGTAAACATGTTAAGTACTTTTAATTCTACTAGATTCAAATGGAACATTCAGAATATTTCTAAGACTTATTCATTTTAAGTACTTTAGGTTCAACAAAAATTAAAGTACAACTTCCATAAAATTAAAAATATAAGAATTTCGCTGCTCATTTTAAGTGAAGATTTAAAAATAGAACAGCGAAAAAATAAAATTTAAAATATTCAATCTTTTTTTTACTATATTATATTATATATTCATAGTAATAAACATATCTGAGTATGTATATGTAATGGACCAAGTAGTTCTTTTCACATTTAGGTTTAGATTTTTTTAAAGATTTTATTATTGAGGATTATGATTTTACTAAATATGCATTTGGTGAATAGAATCTCAAAATACCGGGGTTGCGATTTATTTTTTTTGTTAATATCAGCACAGGTATTTTTATGTTGTCTCTTTTAAATGGTATTTACTAAGTTGTCAATGTTGGGTTTCGGATTTAGGTATTTCGAAAGAGTTACCGCGGCCCTGGAACGCAGAGGGCGTTAAGAGGAACACGGATGGGTTTTAGTCAGTAAGAGTCTGATACGCCCTTCCAATCCACCCAGAGCGGAAGAAGTCATTTGATGATTTCGCATCCATAAACAAAAGGTTGTCAGTGTTAGTTGTTCATTTATTTTGTTATTTGTCCTGCGCGAGTCCCATGTAAACATGTTTTCTTTCTTTCAGTACTTTAAGTTATAGAAATCCTATTCTGTAACAATATCAAACCAAGTCCCAATCTAATTGCAACGTAGCAGTCAATTGCACCTTCGTATATCCTAATAAGGTACCAGAAACACTCACAAAATTCTCCCCATACAAAGTCTGAGCCTCCCAAATTTCTAAACCCAAAATAACATTGAAAAACATCCAGTAGACATAACTCCGGGAGTTTCCCAATGCGGTCGACATGGAAATGCCGCGGGCGGTAAATCCGCACCACACCACGTGGCGCCCATGCCACAAAAGTGCTTTTTGATAGACAGCCGTACAGTCCCAAACGTTTAATGCCCCGTGTCGGATACAGTGGAGAATTTTTAATTTAACAACCATACTAGATTAATTACTGGCAATTTTTTCGCGAATGCAAATCTGAATGGGCCGTGAATTGAATCGAATATTTGTTTAGGGACCGTTTTACGTTTATGTGATGTGGTTTTGTTTTGCTTGGTAAATTAGTGTTTGTTGAAGAACCCCAGTTTAAATTGCGGGAAATTTTATTTTCGTAGATACTTTATTGGATGGGGAACGTAGAGTAGCTTCCTTGCTATTTTGAGGGAGCGCCGGCGTGACGATAGCAAATCCTATCTTCTAAATGTTCTAACGTAATAGGTCTCTCTTGGTTTAAAACGGAGTCCATTTCGTAAGTTATGCAAATACAGTTTTATGAATGCTAATTAATCCAAACAAAGTAAAGAATTTGACATTGCCAGAATACGTAATTTTTCGGTTCGATAGCAGGAAAATAAGTTGAGCAGTAGTATGATAAATATAGTATAATCTGCAAAGGAAATAGTAAGTTCAACTTCAACATAAAAATGAACTTTTTCACGCAAAATCTTGTGGGATTTGCTCCAATAACGGTGTTTATTTTCTCAGTATCACGAATAAAGATCATGAGACTGAAGTTTATTTTATTAGCTGCGTCTTCGGAAAACGGGAATGAGTCGATGTACTCGTACGAATGAACGAACGAATGAAGTGAACGGAAAAGTTATCACGTTTATCTGAGTTAACATAAACTGCAATCAGCCAGTCACCAAACGTTCTTGGGAAGGAAACGAACGTTTCCTTGGGCCTATGAACGGGGAAAACGACTGTAGAGAAAAAGCTAAATAGATATTTTATCACTTTTATGGGCCCTTACTTTGAGCTCTGTTTGAATTACAACTCACTGCGACTTTTTGCGTACAAACGTTTGTACTTCGACGTAATTCCGCGTTTCGTTCTAATGGGCCGTATCTAATTCAGTGAATGTGTCGAGGAGATAATCTGGTTCGATGAAGATTATACGATACAATGGCAGATTGTACGTCTGCATCGTATGTAAACTTTTCACATTTATTTATTTGCCATTCTAAAATACTTATAAGATACTAGTGGTCCCGACAGACGTTGTCCTGCTCGAACGTTTGCTCTGTGACTGACGAAAAATTTTAGAAATCGAATTGCAGCGCCACCTACCGGGTCCAATTGTGAATCTAAACCATTCTCGAATCCCCTTGAACACACACAAAAAGTTTCATCAACATCGGTCCAGCCGTTTAGGAGGATTTCACTGTCAACACACGTACAGATCAATTGTATATGTAAAGGTTAATAATTTATATCTATACATTAATAAATGGCTAACAGCCAAATATCATTCTAGACCCTGGTATGGGCCAAAAACATTTAACATAACTAAATTTAAATATTACGATTTAAAAAAATACATAAATAAACATTTCTTATTAGAAGGTTTTACGCATAATAACAGATTAGAAGATTTCTTGATTTTTTTCATATTTTTAGTTTACTTCAAACTACACAAATAAGATACATTTTCAAAGGGAAAACCCCATTTTCACGTGAAAAAAAAAAGTTTATCTCCGTAACAGCCAAAAGAAAAAGGTTACAACAATAAATTACAAACTACCTTACGCTTAGCGTGTATACTGTACGTAATTTAATTTACACAAATGGATTCTTTCCTAGCCGAGGCCACTAAACGGGCATACCATAGGTACAATTTATTAAGTCTATTATTTTACACCAAACGCATGACTCAGCTAGATTTGTTTCAAATTTCTTCCGGCTCCGTTTAACCCGGTCACAAGTGAAAATAATAATATTTTCATACGTAACATGATGTAATAAAATGTGATCGTAAGTCGCATGTGGAGTGGCCATTTGTAATGTTTGACCGAATGGCGTAATTGGTAATAGAGGGCAGCTACTGGATTAATTATTATTACCGCCAAGTCACGCACGAATTATAAGCCTTCAGTATTTTTTTCCATGTTTTCCGCGGTAGCATAAACCACTGATTTCTCATAAAACTTCGTGGCGAAGATAACAAATGATTCTTGGCCAAATAGACTCTTCACATAACGCCAAAGGTTTAAAGCTCATGACTTTCATTCACGCATGTCATCTGTCATCACATCCCCTCTCCTTCCAATTCTCAGAATAGCATATAAAATGAATAATTTATATAAAAGGCCGAAACCTTACCCTTATCATGCGATCGACCTTAACTCAGAGAGATGGTTGAACGTTGTAACGACACATCAACCTAACATTGGGTATAATTCTCTTCGTGAACAATGCCACATCGTTCGGTTAACGATTTCCCAAGCTTTTTTTATTAGGGATGTGCGGACAGCCTGATTAGCCCATTAAGCTGAATACGGGTTTACAGTCAGCAGAATTACGACTGGGAAATAGAGTTTTAGAGATCTCATTACTCATTGATATGGTGTAGTGTATCGTGAAAATATTAGGAGCGCGAAGTGTTTGAGTAGCGAACGTATTCCCGGAAATATAGCAACTAATATGATAGCGAACCGAGTAGTAATTTACTAATACTGATAGCTCGATAATTATCAAAAGAGCTTACAGGATATTGCTAAATTATTCGGCCGAATTTGGATGCTTATTTGAAACATTTTAAAATCTTTGGAAGCCTGTTAATACGAGCGTCTAGCGAAATGCACTTAGAATATCATTAAATACTTATTATTTCAACGATATTCTGCGGTGGACTTACAAATTCTCTGTGAATATCCATGGTCAAGTGGTGACTTACAAATTAAGCTCATCAAAAAGTAGACTGCATAGATGTATGAAACAGTCTTGGGCACAAAATAGCATGAACACTATTTATGACAAAGAAGATTAAGCCAACAATCAACACACATTTCAACAGAATCTTTCTGAAATAAAGTAACAAACTTTAACATTACATTGTAGGTATTAAAAGAATAGAATAAAGGACATTCCTTCTACAAATCCCCATTGACATTTATGACTATTCAGAGTCGCCAGCAGCAAAGTGTGGCCAGGACGTCTTCTTATACAAAGTTCCTTCCGTCCGTAGTCTCTGTTACTGTAATTGCCATTTGCGGCAGCATGAATAAAACATCTGCTTACTTAGATTCGCCGTATTCGATTATGGTTAACATATTTCTTATTTAATGGAGACGAAGAGTTGTAAATAAATTGTCGGTAAAGTATTCCGGGCAGCACTCGCTTTAAGCGTAGAAGATTAAAGAGGCAACACACGTTATCAGCTTCGCAGCGTTATTTACATTCTATTGAGATTTATTCGATTATTTATTGGAGTTTCTGTTCAGCGTGGTTTTAATTTCGTTTTAAATCTTCTAGTAAAAATATTTATTAATTTTAGCGGGACTCACTTTATTAATTTTACTACACTGTTATGCGTCTATTCTGTCAAGAGTTTTGCCTTCAATGGTATAATGGCATTAAGTTATTATGGCGAAAAGAAGTCTGTGAAATGAGAAAATTCTTCCAAAAAGCCGACTTTTTAGGTCATTTTATATTTTGGTGAAATTATTCATAAATTAAGAACGAATAAAATAACAATTTCCTCAAAGCACCAGCTACACAAAGTTCAATTTAAACGCTCCATCGATCTCCAATTAGTTTTTGACAAACGAGAACGTCAATTACATCACAAGACACTGCCAAATTAAAGTAATAAATCATTCTGGAGAAATATAATCATAACGGTGATATTTCAAAGGTAAAAATAGAGGAAATTCAGTGACAAATCTCGCTTCCATAATTTGAATTCGTTGCGTTGTAGGGACAGCTGTCGTTGGCGACACGGCGCAAATGTGCCACTCTTGTTGTAAAAATATTATAGCTACGTACGTACCGAACGTGAATATGGACCTCTAGTCCATCCAGAATATCCATCTATTTTGAATAAAATCGAAGTTTGCGGACCATTGTTTGTTGAATTTGGGTTTACAGTACAACGCCCATAACGAGCAACTAAACATCTAGCATGTAATCGCTTTTCTACGAAACACTAAATTTAGTGTATTTTATTGAAAATTATGAACTAACAAGATGGAAATTTTTTAGGTAGGTAAATCAGTACTTAGTAGATACTGAAATATACGATCAAATAAAATTAGTTCACGAAACTTCTCTGACCTCCGAAAACTATCACGATTCCGGTGTGGCAGGAAGTGGAGCTATGCTATTTCTTTTTCACAACAGCATCAATGATGACATTTGCACGTCATAGCAGATCAATATCTGAAGGCCAATTTCCTTATTTTTAAATGACTACAATCATTTAAAAATAAGTAAAAATTCGCATCAACCTCAGCCGCAATCTGTTAAAAAAATCACACATTTTTGCGAATGCGAATGTTACTTGAAAATGAGTAGAATTGACACTCTGATGAAGTGATGACGATACATCAACAAACATGCATTTTTATTTTCATTTCAAGAAACTACACTATTACATACTACATTCATAACTTCTGCAGAGTTTTGCTAAATTATTTAATATTGACTCTGATTGCCATACATTTTATAGGCTGAATTTTTCATTATCAGAATACACGAAGTATTCTGATAATAAATTGGGATGATGTACCTACTTTACCCTCGTGTCTTCATTGGCGTGAAACTTTGAGAATACAAATAAGTGTGAAGACACAAAGAAAGTTTTATTTACTTTTTTACTGCTCTGGCAGACAGACGTGATTGCTCGAATAAAGTGAAATAATGTATTTCAATGTTATTCTGGAAACGAAAAAAATAAGTGGGAAGTGTGTTGTTACAAAATTCGTACTTTCTTTTGAGTCAATCATTACGTTGATGTAGTCTGATATTGTGACAATATTTCGTACAAGATTTCAGGATAACGAGCCCCAAATCAGTTTCAATGGATATTTTCTCAGCTCTAAAAATCTTAAGTAACTTTATTACCACTCGAATTTCCATTCAATTATTTGAAAGCCAATTTTCGCCAGAAGACATTCTCGCTTCTTTTGGCAAGGGACGCACATAGTATAACCTACTTATATTTTTTCGAGAACAAGACGAGAACGCCTAAATGAAATATAAATCCAGTTTTAAATGCGTCATTAGGCTTGGATGACGGCCAGTCCGGTACTTATTGTGCCATTTCCTTTTCACTTATATTTTAGTTGAACGACTCTGTTTGTCCGACCGTGTAATCTATTCATAATGTCTGTGATGGCGATCGCGAAAAAGTTACTCGAGCTAAAATTAATTAGTATGGGTGACGCAGATCTTAGCGAAGAAGTTGTTCAAAATGCGTACATAATTAACTTGCTGACTGAATTAAGTGCTATCTTTGGTTGCGCTTGTAATGTTTTTAATAAATTAATGATGTCAGTGGCTTATGATTTATTTTTTTTGCATTTTTCCTAACTATACTGCTATCAATTAATTGCTGAATGGTTAAAGTATGATAATTTGATTGTGATTGAAAAGGCATGTAGAAGTTTTTCCCAGTGATGGGACAACGGTAAACAGCCGGTCGATTCTGTAAAAATGTCGAAGTGCAGGCTTGGGTGAAGTGATCACGAGCTGAACTGTTAGTCCATATGATCAAGATGTCACGTGATCACGAAGTGGGCTGTCATTCCATCTTGATTAAATGGATTGACAGCTCACCTCATGATCACTTCACCCAAGCTTTCACTTCGACCTGTTTACAGAATCGACCGACAGATACTAAAACAGACTCAGCAGGTGCTTATGCACCACCCAAGCGTGCTCCAGTGTCGACCATATCATCACTATCTGATAAGAAAGTGGTTAAATGCGAGCCTATTTATGCCCAATAATAAAGAAAAAAATGCAAATATAGTAATGCTCATAGACAATCTTATTCGTTAAATTCCGCATAATATGTTAACGGGAAAAGAAGTAATATTTTTTGCGTATAAAAACATGCATTGTTTAAAACCCTACTCAGCTAAAAAGAAACGCGTTTCAAGATAAGAAGTATCAATCTTATGCACGTTTCCAATTCTGACGGGTTCTTTAGAACTTAGGTGAGAGTATTTGAATTAGTTTTAAAAACTAAACCTTATGGAAAGTTATCCAACTCAAAGTTTGAGTCAGAGAGTTTTAAATGAAGATCGATGATCTGAAGTTGTCTCGCAAGCTGTTCTTTCAAATTTTGACGAACAGACTTATTGGAAAAGTGAAAAATCGACGAACCAACATTAAAAAAAAATACCCTTCACATTTTATATTTGTTAGGTAATGTACCTTTACTAATGTTATTTAAATTAATATTTGTGTACCACCTACTGTGGCAGGACACAAAGATCCATTACCCTGTAATTGTTCCACCCTTTTGTACCTGTGTACACAAATAAACGTATTTGATTTGACATTTGAATATTACCTTACATAATTTTGTTGATTAACCATGTTATTAAAATTAAAAATAAAATAAAATAAGCCTTTGTTGCTGTTAGATTTCAACTTATTTGACCAAACATTACTTAAAAAAATATTAATTAACTGAAACTAAAACATATTCTCGGCGTTCTGCTTATCTCCTCTCTTATTAAAATTAAACAAAACTAAATAAGTTTTTCTGTAATTATGGTTTTGTGTGGCCACGAAAAAAAATATAAACAAGAGAACATGACCTAAAAAAACAAGAATTGACAAGTTAGGGAAAATCATTTTCATTTCGTACCATTTTCTGGTACAAAAAGTAGGTTTTGACATACCTACGTAATGATAATCCGAATTAAAACAGTATCAAAACTAAACAGAAAACCAGTGTCCACTGATAAATAATAATTGATTAAACATGGCTACTACAGCCGCATGATATAATCAAATTAATACGATTTCAGGGCCACCGGTCCCAACGGGAGGTCTCGACGGTGGCAATTGACAAATGGATGAAATACCCACTTGACAAACAACCACGTACCACGTGTTGTTAATAAAATTAACGGCTGTGATTAATTGTTGGACTAACGCTACAAGGTATGGTCGGATTTAATCAGGAGGTTTGTTTTCTAGTTTGTCAATGTTTTAAAAAAAACATGTATTTTTGTGTGTATTTGTTTACATGTGTGCTAAAGAAAAAGAGCCACATCTGCCAACAAACTGCTTTGTAGTTTGGCAGAGGTAATAATTATATTGTTAGCAATGTATCACTGTGAATAAACACTTTTTAATTTCATTTTTTATTTGTAAATTAGAAGTGTTAGATATTTAGTTCAATTTAGGACACACTCCGTGTTATGCAAGTAAACTTTACGAACTTTAATATTGTTAAGTGTGATAAGCTACATAGTTTTTGAAAGTGTGCGAACCTCATTATATTTTTGCTCTTAACCCAATTGATTTTAGAGTGGAATTTTACGAGTTCAGTTCTATAGAAACTGCAATAAATCGAAAAAGCCACGGTTTGATTTTTATGTCACTGGATGGTTGATTTTTGATCAACCATCAGTTCATTAGTTTAGGTTAAGTAAAAAGCACAAAAAATATACAATAACATTACGCAACTGTGTCTGAAAAATATTTTTCGGCAAAATAACCAACAAAAGGAAAAATTCTATTCATACACTCGATCGTAATTCTGGTAAGTTGAGATCCTATGAAATAATCAAACGATCATGTTGGCGGCGTCAACTCTCGAACATTCGATCATCAATAATGTATGAGTTTCAAGCGACAAAGTATGAAGACAAACACTGCTACGCTTGTAGGGTGGTTCATTTGCACGTGCCAATAGAATTGCACGGTGCTCACATGTTGGAGTTATGGTGCGACCACGGCTTAACAGATTAGCGGGCTCAGTCCGCGTGTCTATGCGCTAATATTTGTCTTCTGACGATTTATTGGATTCAGCTATCTGGAGCATCACGCAGAGGGGAAATGGTAATGGGTAGCGGAATTTAAAGTTACTGTTTTTTTTTTAGTCTTATATTCATGTTCGTTTATTTGCATTTCACAAGGTCAAACAAGATGTTAACAAAGCCGTTGTAGACTCTGTTAGGTTACAGCAAAAGGTAATGTTTGATACACAAGTATTACTTAAAGTTAAAAATCTATATCCTAGAAACTAAAAATTAGAATTAAAACTATACATTAATAGAGCATCATGTCATAGGTGGTACAAGCTTATAAAAAAAGACACTTAGAGTGATTTTATTTACCAGACAGTACATTAATTTGGAAATAGTAAATTAATCAAAAGCTTTTTTGAAAAAATAAATTCATCAAATTTAAAAATTTTGTGTCATAATGTTTGAATAATTTTCTGTTTAAGAAAATTATTCAAACATTATGACACAAAATATTCGGATAAAATCCAAATATTCCTAAAATAACTTCCCCTTGCAAAGGCTGACTATTTGAGTAAAGTTAGTCGTAACGTCATCCCGAAGACGTGTCAGAAAACCGCTTCCGCTGTCTCTCATTCACAAATCACGACCCCAAAACTTGGTAGCAGAGCAGTCGCGACTAAACGTGCCTTGCATGTCTAATGTCGGGAAGCGGATTGAATGAAAGTATTGTTCAGGAACAGATAAAATGAAAAAACGAACTACTAGGTGAATGGTACACAGTGCCTTTCAAACCCAAGAACAGTTGTCTCTTCACTCAAATTGAATAAGTTTTCCCGCAGTGCTTTGTTATCAGGCATTCCATCGAGTATTTTCATACTGAAGTGCCTGTACAAGATTTCAGTTATATTTTTTAATGTTGGTTTTGATACGAAATACTTGTTGTTTTCTTTCCTACGTAAAATATTATGATGGAAGGTTATTTTTCCGACGGTAATCTGTAGCGGAATATTTGTTGCTCATTCACCCGGTATAATCCTCGAGTAACTATTTAGTTTGCGATATGAGATGGGAGATCGATACGGGAAAAAATCTGTGGACAAAATATTGTTGACATAGTTTAGTGAAGATTTTAGTTTTGTACATGCCTTACCTGTCATTAAGGAGTTATTTGAAACAAATCATATATTTCATCAGCATCAACATCATCTTAGACAGGAACCACTTGACTGGTTATTCATTTTACTGATGCATACCCGCTTCTTCGCCCACGTGAAAAGTATTTTCATGGGTTTTATTTTTTACACAGTTTTATTTTTTTAAGGATGGGAAATCATCAAATGACTTTCTTACGCTCTGGAACTCTACTCTTATCTTATCCTTTTTCTAAAATTAAAGTAGCCTTAGTTACTCCTCATAGCAAAGCTATCTGCCAGTAAAAGCCCGTCAATATCCGTTTGCCTTTCAGCCGTTGTAGAGATAACCCGGAACAAACAGACAGGCAGACCGACCAGCAGATACACATTAAAAATATTAAAATTGATCTTTTGTTATAAATGTCGTATAAATGGTGTTTCGAAATGCGTGGGCAATTTTAAGGGTGGTGTTCTGTATCTGCTATACAGTAAAGAAACAATATATAAAAAAATACTACCCTAAAAATCAGGCATTTTTGACAGCGAACGTTGCTTAAAAATGACTAGAAATGGCACTCTGTAAACGATACGAACGGATGTGATTGACAGTGTCTTTACAAAACATAATTAATTTTAACTGTAGAAAAGAATATTTAATTATCGTTTTTGTAATGTTACCTACTTTGTAAGGACATCAACATAGGAAGGGTATGTTGTTTACTTCAAGTTATTGCGCGGTAAAGTGAAAGTGAACCGGAAAACTAGGTAAACAACTGGTTGTACCAGATTTCAGAGATTTCTATCGTGATTTAGAACACATTATAGATCGTTTACATTAGTCCGTTTGACTGCGGAATTTGTAAGTGTTGCTGGTTTATGTGGACACAGACTGTTTTAGGCATTCTAAAATAAACGAGCTTAGGTACCTATTTGTAAATTATTGTCAGGAGTTTAGTTGTCATCGTCACAGTTTTTCTTGAATAAGCCCCGTGATATACTGTAGTATACATTGTAAACTACAGGGTGTTCCAGAAGTGCGTGGCCATATTTAAGGGTGATGCCAACATCACCCAGCTAGCTACCCAAGTAGCTGATATTTCATCATATCAGCCAATTGCCGTCCACTGCTGAACGTAAGCCTCCCCCAAAGATCGCCAACCATCCCGGTCCTGAGCGGTCCGCATCCATCCGCTGCCAGCCACCTTCTTCAAATCATCGATCCATCGTGCCGCAGGGCGTCCCACACTACGTTTGCCCATACGCGGTCTCCACTCTACCACATGTCTGCTCCATCGACCGTCTGTCCGTCTACAGACATGGCCGGCCCACTTCCACTTCAGCATGCTCATTCTACGCGCAATGTCGGTGACTTTAGTTCTCTGGCGAATGACTTCGTTGCGAATTCTATCCACCAGAGAAATCCCGAGCATTGCTCTCTCCATTGCACGCTGAGCAACCTTGAATTTGTGGACCAGGCCTATGGTGAGTGTCCACGTTTCGGCTCCGTAAGTCATTACGGGAAGGACGCACTGGTTAAAGACCCTGGTCTTAAGGGATTGTGGGATCGACGATTCAAAGATACCACGTAGCTTCCCGAAGGCCGCCCAGCCCAAGCGTATTCTTCTGGTCGCTTCCTTATCAAAGTTGTGCCGCCCCAGTTGTATAATTTGGCCTAGATATATGTATTCTTGCACAACCTCGAGGGTAGCGCCATTTACGATTACAAGTCTCGGGGGGACATGACCATTGTACATAACTTTGGTTTTGTCCAGATTCATCCCGAGACCCACCCGCCTTGAAGAATCGCTTAGGCTGTTTAGCATCCCTTCCAGCTCCTGCAGAGATTCTGCCATGATGACAATGTCATCCGCAAATCGGAGGTGCGAGATGTACTGACCGTTGATATTTATGCCCCGTCCTTTCCAATTAAGCGTCTTGAAAACGTCCTCCAACGCGTTCGTAAAAAGTTTCGGAGAGATGACATCTCCCTGTCTTACACCTCGACGCAGTTGGATTGGTTTTGTGCTCTGTTCTTGTACTTGGACGGTCATTGTTGCGGCCTTATACAGACATCTCATCACCTCGACATAGCGGCAGTCGATGAGACATCTCTGCATGGCCTCCAGGACAGCCCAGGTCTCAACGGTGTCGAAGGCTTTCTCGTAGTCCACATACGCTAGGCACAGAGGCTGATTATATTCCTCGGTCTTTTGGATTATTTGCCTAAGGGTGTGTATATGGTCCACGGTGCTGTAGCCTTTTCGAAACCCAGCCTGCTCCGGCGGCTGGAAGTCATCAAACTTTTGGGCGAGACGATTCGAAATAACCCTCGAAAACAGCTTGTAGACATGGCTCAGGAGTGAAATGGGGCGGTAGTTCTTAAGGAGCGTGTTATCACCTTTTTTGAAAAATAATACCACCACGCTCCTGTGCCATGCTTCCGGTGTTATGCCAGTGTGGATGACGGAATTGAAGAGCTTTACAAGCTCTGTCAAGACAGGTGTTCCACCTGCCTTGAGCAGCTCTGTGGTTATCCCGTCATCCCCTGGAGCTTTATTGTTTTGAAGTTGTCCGAGAGCTATTCTAATCTCACCCATGTCAATGTCGGGAAGCTCGTCTGTGAGATGGCGTGTAAGCCTGGCCCGTGGATCATCCACGCCGTGGGCTGCAGGTGGGCATGTTTTCTGAGCATATAAGTCTCCGTAGAACTTTTCGACTTCAGCGAGTATCTCTGGCTTCGAGGTGACGGTGGTGCCCTGTGACGTTCTGAGTTTCGTCAGGTGACAACGTTCGTCAAACGCCTGTAGAACATCTACAGAGTCTATAGTTCCCCCCAATAAAATCAAAACCGCCAGCATTGATGTTTAGCAGCAGCTAATGATTCCTAAAACGTTTAAAGTCAGCCACTAATGGGCCCACTTTCACCTGTGACCCGGAAAGTTTGAGCGTTAATTGCAAACACTTCGCCCGCGGGTAATGAAGGCGAAAGTGCATATCACTGTACATTGTACGCGCTTTGTAGGGCTGGCGATTGACGAGATATTTCAACTACATATAGTAATAATTTAGGAATACTCGTTGTTTTGACACAGTAATATAAACGGGGTTTTCTATAGAAACAATTGTTTTTAAATATTTATTTATTTCTTTATCTTGCATCTATCATTGCAGGTTTTTGCCAATGCGATAAATGCGCTTATCTTAGCTTATACTAACATCTATAACTAATTATAAATATGCATTCCGGTTGAGCGTGCGAAGTGCAGGCGTCAGCGGCGCCTCCCTTAGAAAGTGACGTCGCAACATGTACCTGTCGGAAACACACAAGCTCACCTGCCAAAATAATTGCATTATGCAACTTCCCCCTCAATATTTTGAATACATATGAGGTGAGTGCCAAATCCCTCCTAACCCTTATCTCTAAATCGTCTTCATCATATTTCTAATCTGATCTTATTAGCCCGGAACGTTCCACTGCTAGGCAACGGCCTTCCTCTCTCTTTTTCAAAAATGTCTGACCTGTGCCATTGCGGGTTAGTCCTTCAGGTAAGAGTCTCGATTAAGCTCCTGAATATTCTTTACTTGCTGAAAATCTTACTTGTAACCAGTTTCGACTCTTTGTATGACGGTTTTTCCAAAGGTAACTTATAAAAATCAGCGAGTTGGAATATCAGTATGTCCAACGCAATCATAACACCGATAACATTCATCTTCCTTACACGTTGTTTTGCAATTTTATGTGAAACTTGTAATCATCATCATTGGAGAAAAAACAGGTTTCCTCAAATTTTCAGTGTCAAAGAGCCAAGTAAAAGAACAAACCCATAACTCAATCGCTGTTATTATTGTGACGTCAGACTTTACCTTTCACCTGTCCCGGAAAAGTGTTCCAAGAATATATCACTCTGCCCCCGTAATATTTTTCTCAGTTCAGGTGGCAGCCCTAACGTAACCGGATGGTTAGGGAGGTAACTTCGCTCGTTATTTATTATTGAGCCGTTGTCCTGTAACGACTTTAATATGTTACGGCTCATTTCGACACTTTCATATTTCGTACTTTTGGCATAGTTTTTTGATGTTACCATAGAGTGTCGAGACGCTAGTCGGCTATCATCTTCATCATCATCAAGAGCTTGACTTTTCCTACTACTGAGCTTTTGCTTCTCTTTTCTTGTGCCAATCGTCACGTTTCAGTGCCAGTCACAGCCAGGATCTACCCGCGATGGCAACAAAATAAATCCTCGCAGGTCAGTTTTCACAAAACTTTCTATAAATATACCAAGCGTGTAGTGAGTGTCACCGTTTACTCATAGAAATTGACGGCTTGTGAAAATTCTGACTACGGCTTTCGAAGCCGAAACTTGTACACAGCGCAATTCCGTGGCCACGAATATTAGCAATGGTATTCTCAGTCACAGCCAGCGCGACGTTCAGTGCTCTGTGGACCTGACCTTCGTATTAAATGGAGCGATATTATACTGAAAATTATAGACCGGTCAGAGAGTAATAGTCGTAGTTCATTATATGGGCCCGTAAAAGTCTGCCGCAGAATAAGGGTCTTTTAAGACCGCTATGATGATCGGTCCCTAGGGAATATGCCTATTTACCTCAACAATTGAAATAGTCTGGGAAGTACTACCGATTTTACCGAGAAGTATTACCGATACGATCACAAAGTGTTTAAGCATCGATGAGCTAAGCATCATTTCTTCAGCTGAAAGATATCCAATTCTGCATAAAGACCTGCCTCATCTACCGGTCTATGCTTCCAGTGTCGGATTAAGTCAGTGCGGGGCCCGTAGCAAATTTTACTAAGGGGCCCCCTAAACTTGGCTTCATTATCCCATCAGATAAATTGACTACCATGTCATGAATCTTTTGCGTAAAATAAATTGTATTCACCATGAAAATACTTTTAGACAGAGAGAGGTCGCCGTCGCTGATCGCCTCGACGAGGACACGGCGGTGCTCCGCCCAAGCAGGGCAGACCTCCACCGTATGCTCCACCGTGTGCTCCGGGCGATCCTCACAGTGCTGACACCCGGGCGTGTCCTCCCGCTTAATCCGAAACAGGTACCTCCCGAAACAGCCGTGTCCGGTGAGTACCTGCGTCAGGCGGAACGGACAGAGCCATATTACGGTGTTTTCAGACATGTTTTTGTAAATCCAAGCGCGGGGCCCGTAGCATTTGCTACTCTTGCTATATGGTTAATCCGGTACTGCATGCTTCTAGCATCCAGCTAAATTATTGAGCCATCCACAAGTTGATAATGTTGATAATGTCATCATCTTTTTGGAGGTCGCCCCTTTAGAACCTCTCGGCCTCATCGACCTGGGCCATCCATTTTGCGAACAATGTGCCCTGCCCACTGCTACGCGAAGTTTATAAATATTTGTACCTAGGGTGTCAAATGAGTAAGTTAAATATTTTTTTCTATTGTAATCCTTTTGAGGTAAAAGCCTTTTCAATCAGCACATCACTGATTAAGAATAAATCCACCGCATTTTAGAGTTTTCTTTAAAGAACCAGGTTTAATTTATGTCCGTTCTGTGGGCAATATCCCGGTAATGGATAGACGTGTTAGGTGCATATAAAAGTTATATTTTGTTTGTGCTGCAGTATCATTAGTGTAATTTATTTTAGTCACTTAAAATTTGGTTCAGTTATTCAAAGTTTACTTTTAAAGCGTTTGAAATTAAGCGCTGTTTTATTGTGTGACATTTGTGAATTATTATAATTAGACTAGACGTTTAGTCTGCCGCAAGTTTCCAATTACCTTAGCCTTTAATTTCACATTAAGAAAAGTTTGTGAAAGTTAGCCAAACTCTCGGTATTGAGCTGATACATTATTTGGAAAAAAATATCTATTTTCTTCCGTCGAGGAGATTGTAAACTTTTAGATAGCCTAAGTCCAGTAAATATTTAAGTTAATATATGTAGACCATTACAACGTTTCCTGCGACAGCGAACCAGATTGAGGACTAGAAAAACTAAATTTGATTTCGACCATGTATCTTTATTACACCATGTACAATTGGTATATTTTGTCAATTTCTTACGTGTTAACTTAGGTGAAGTAAGCATGAACTGAACTGTCATTCCATCTTGTTTAATATGGATTGCCAGCTTACTTCATGTTCACTTCACCTAAGATTACAATGTGATTGGTTTACGGAATCGCACTGCAGAAAAGCTGCCACTTTCATAATAGCATTAATGGTGTTCATCACATTGTCTACCTATTATGAAAACAATATTTTCTAACAAACATTACTATTTTTCATTTCAATTTATATTCTTCAAATCAAAGTCCAAATACCTTACGACAAAGTAAACTTCACAAGAAGGCTCTCAGGACTAAGTCATATGTCTTCGAAACTTTTCTAGCTCCTTCACTTTTGCAGTTGGCTTGGGAAAACATTGGAATTGAATACGTAACAGTCTGTCATGCTACAAATTGTAAGCAATATTTTATATTTTAATCTCCAGCTGATCTTTGTTTTGAAAATCCTACTGACCGATTTTTCATCACAATACAATAAATTGGATTCGTTTTTTTAATAAAATAGCTGGGCCTTTTACAAACATATGACAGACAAGTAACAGTACAGTTTATCATAACTAACTGTTAAAAGTAGATCAGAGACAAGCTTAAAGATTCAAAAACATAGGAGTCACCGTCAGTCGTCGGTTAGTCACGTCAAAAAATATAGACTCTTAGAAGTCGTAGGGCATCGGCGCGTCTCAGTCAGCAACACACAAACAGTGGCCTTAACTTGACTGATCGGAGAATTAACGACGTGACTGATGTGCGTGTCTTTAGAACCTATAATCTGTAGATTTTCAACTTGCCCTAGATATTTTTTCAATTTCAATGTAAAGTTTTTCGTCTTTCAATAGCCAAGGCAACTCGAAATTATAGTCCACCGTCGAACTACTTTTTCAATGGCCGCTACCGTTGTATCCTATTGAAAACTACAAAATGGAAACTGCAAGCAATGTTCGTATTTTTCCAATTCCGCCGATACTGTGTCATCAGGCTGGTCGGCGTCAAAACACGATGATATATAAACGAGAACCGTGGCTTCCTGCCAGACCTGACTGCTAGGAGACACACGGACGCATCGATCTGTTTGTAATTAGATTAAGTGTATGACACCCCTGTCGAGGTATGCTGATCCTGGTACTTCGTAGAAATATTGTGCTTTTATAGGTTTTACGCCGGCTGGTTTATTTATTTAAAATATTTTGTAATGACGCAGTATTTTCTCGTAAAACTATTCCTTTGTCTTCGTTACAAAACGAATGACGACTTTCTTTAAGGTGCCTTCCTATTAATTACACCCATGTTAAAACGTTTTTAGAACAGTATCTAGATTATTCCTATCTACTTTCTTTATACGTTTCATTTGAAATGTTGTTTAGGTAAAAAGAAAACAACTGTTTTTTCCTTTGTATCTGACCTGTTGGTACAATTTCTGAAAACATAGAAAGATAAAATTGCAAATAAGACATGGGTAAACGTGTTTATTGTTTATCCCTTTCAAGTATTCCAGTTTGCGCACGTTTTTATCCCAATGTCTGTGTGTCCGGTTATGGATTCAGGCATAAATCCGTTTGCGAAACGCCAGTCCGTACCGTACTCGTAGTACGCGGAATCGATGCGTAGTTTTGGCGCACCCGACCCTTGTAACTCATAACGAAATGGCGTATTGCTATCCTTTGTTGAGCATATTGAGAGGTATAGTCGGATCTAATTTAGATTATGAGGTAAATGATACTTGATGGTTCGATATTGCTCGATTATTGGTTTGTTTCTCAAATAAAATGTTTGAAAACATTTTATTGCTGGGTTGTTATGTTCGATTCAGCCCGTTCCTAGCTGTCTTCCTTCCAGCGACGCCCTAAGCCGAGGCCCGTTGCCCACAGGAGGTGCCCTTAGCGTGTAGTCGCTTGGTTTGTAAGTTCAGCCAGGGCCAGCCAGGGCTTATTAAAATAAGCCCTAGCTGGAGGCTTTAATATTCATATTAAGGCCGCCACGGGAAATTCCGGTTAAGCAATCGACAACCAACAGAGGTCGAACTACGAGAGCCACTCATTAAAAAAAAAAATCGAAGAATATATGTAGAGCAATTAACTCCGAATTCATAGTTTTGTCGTCATTAAATAAAATATTGAAAATACCAAATTAATAAGATAGAAAGATAGTTACTGTAATAAAATTATTGTTAATTTAATATTCGTTTTAAACACACGAGTAACTAACCAATTATGGACTATTGGACACCAACCAGCATGTGACATTCACAATATCAACATATTTTCCAAGGACTTTCCAACTTTACACATTCCAGAAAAGGGCAACTCTAAAACGCGTATCTTTGAATACGGTGACATTTAAAAGCGTTAACCCATTTTAAACGAACATTAAGCGCAATTCTTTTTTGTGATGCGGCTCTCAATGGCCAAAGAACGTGACAACGGTCCAATATTGTTTTTACCTCTCAAAAACATCGTAAAAGGCAGTTAACACGGTATAATAGACCGGATCGGACAGTGCTAACCGGACACGAGCGCCGTTTCTGTTTATGTTTGACGATCCGGTCGTGTAGGGTTGCCCAATCATTGAAATTACGGTGTACCAACCGTTTCTAATGGTGCGTTATTATTAGATTGTTGAAATTTTCACCTACGGTCAAAGAGAAAACAAGCATAAATGCTTAACCATCTACAAAAGTGTTGGTACTTTAGCATTCTTACTTGTGTGGCTCAAAATGAATAGAAATATTTATGATGCTTGAATTCAGTCGACTTATTTTACCACCTAGCATCGACACAAACCTTTGTCTGAAATGAAGGTAAATCGAATAAATATGTATAAATCCTACATTTACCACCAATTTTCAGGACGATCACTACCAAAAACCACCATTTACTTTCAGTATTCAAATATCCCGGTATATTACATTTCCACTTGACAACCCTAGCGGTCCAGCCGTCCTTCGTCCGGTTACCATTACCATACGGCGGGCGCTTTTATTCAAATCGCCATTTGTTCCGGTCAACGCCTAAAATAATGTGAAATTGTACGTGAAATTTTAGTTGAGTATGATTTAGTTTTGGTACGTTACTACACCAAAACTAGGCTCGACTGATTAGTGAATGGGAAATGGTTGGTGAAACCATAAAAATGTCTTTACCTCAGTCCTATTTTTGTGATGTTTCAAACTCTTTTAGTTAAGTATTTCATAATCATCATCATCATCACCAAAAGTTAAAATACATACTGGAAATATGTAGATAGACCTTCTCCAACTCTTCCTACACTACATCGGCAGGTCCCGGACGTCTCGTATCCAATAGACTCCTTTTTTTTTAAGAATGGGAAATCATCAAATTACTTCTTCCGCTCTGGGTGGAGCGGAAGGGCGTGTCAGACTCTTACTGACTAAAACCCATCCGTGTTCCATCTAAAGCCCTTTGCGTTCCAGGGCCGCGGTGACTCTTTCGAACAAATTCCGCAACCCTGGCAGAATAGACTCCTGCAGCCCCCACTAGATCATCAGTCGACCACGTGTGAGGGCTTCCAAGGCTGCGTCTTCTGGTACGTAGTAGCCACTCCAGAATCTTGCAGCCCCATACGCAATCCGATCCGTTCTGCGAGCAATGTACTGCTGCTGATGTTTGGTAATTACATTACTTTACATCAACAATAGTGTATCTCGCAAATAACAGTAGCAAAATATTAAGTAGGTATCTACTTGCCAACTAACATCCATATGTTAAGGTAATTTTATAAATAGTAGCTAGATAACACTTCAAGTTTGTAAGTATACTTATGTGCCCCACCGAGAGTGTCCCCACGTTGCCGCCGTGGTGGGGCTTGTGTGTCTCAATGATCTTTGGAGCTCTGCCGGTAGAGTTACTCATGCCGGAAAGGTCCAAGTGAGAGACCAGACAAAGCGGGACACGAGAGGGGCACACCGTTCGGAGACCTGAGCAGTGTTCGGGTCGTCGGACGGTGTGCGTTTCGAGCGGAAGCTTGCTTACTGTTCTCTGGTACGCGTCTGCTCATCAGACGTGACTGTGAGGACAGTGAGCAAGCAGCGTGAGAGAGGCCCTGTGAAAGGGCGTAGGGGTGAGGGACCACACCC
Source organism: Mamestra configurata (assembly GCA_002192655.3). Lineage (NCBI taxonomy): Eukaryota > Metazoa > Arthropoda > Insecta > Lepidoptera > Noctuidae > Mamestra > Mamestra configurata. The sequence continues at coordinate 287,742 of NDFZ01005482.1, forward strand.
TTTAAAAGGAACAAAAATTATGAGTAAGACACACGCAAGAGAATTACCCCAGGGCGGTACCAGCTGCTCAGCAGATGGAGAATCCGCCACGCTCCCTTTGGGAGCGTCAAGCCCCTCGTATTCTGGGGGGGGCAACGTA
>NDFZ01005482.1:294159-361125 GCA_002192655.3 Mamestra configurata
CCCATCCTTAAAAAAAAAAAAAAAAAAAAGTATACTTATGTGAAGACCACTCCAGACATGCTATCCAAGCTCGATCGAGAGTAAATCAACTCGATGTCAATCAAACATGCCCGCTGCTGATAAGATCAGACGAAAAAGAGATAAATAAGCGTCTAGTCTGAAGATAGCTTCACAGAAAATGTAGTACATATTGTGAAGAAAACTAGTCCTGTCCAAACAATATTCTAACGTCTTCTACGTAAAAAGAAATACTGTTGAAAACAAATTTGATTTCATGTAACGGTTGTCTATAAAACTGTATGAAATTGCTTTTAGCGATAAGACCGCCTATTTAATTGTATGAACGTACTTCTTTCTGCATTTGATTGCTTTTCTCTGAATTGTTTGCTCTGTTGACGTAAAATGTAGAAAATCTTACTTTAAGGGTTCTAAGCATCCTTGACAAACGGAACCCTTATAGGATCTCTCAGGTGTCTGTCTGTCCGTCTGTCACAGCCAATTTCTCTGAATCTACTGGACCTATTCTGTTGAAATTTCGTACACATATGAACTTGTGTGATCCAAACACGCACGCGTTACGTAAATAAATACATTTTGAGTACGGGGGTCACTTTTGGGGACAAACTAGAAATATAAAAGAATAGTTTTTCAAATTGTACCGTGTTATATATCAAATTATGAAAAAATACAATTAAAACCTCACAATAAGTGTGGGCTTTAATTGTATTTTGTCATAATTATAAAATAAACAGTTAAGAAGTTATTCAAGAAATAAGACAATAACTGGTTCATCCCCCCCTTATCTCCGAAACTACAGGGTCTAAAACTTTGAAAAAAAAAATGCTAATAATAGTTCTTTACCTACCTATAGATGAAATTCGTTCAGAAAGAACTCTTTGCACGTTGTTACTTTGCATAGAAATAATCCTATTGTTACAAGCTTTTATTTAACTTGCACCATTCGTATGTATTATGTTTGTATGTAAGTTGTCCGACAAAATTTGCAAACCATTTTTCGACCATTTGTTGATACGATTGAGCTGAAATTTTGCATACCTACATCTTTAGTTCTGATGACAATACAATATAAAAATACTCAATATTGTAATACTTTCAATATGGCTGCCGCTCCAAGATAGTGGATTACATATTTTTTCTCAACCCCCTTAATATGGGTATCAAACGAAAGGGCTTGAAGCTAAATGCTTGGTTAAAAAATAGAAAATAGTAGAATTTATTTATTTCTAGTTAAAATATATAATGACAATCGTATGCATAAACAAGATATCACACACTCCTGGCTCCTACTTACATTATATTTTTAAGCACTGCAACACTCAGAATGACTCAGGCATACCTATATAAATATCCCTTCTCAGAACGAAAGACTCTTCAACTCAATTAGGTACCTATACTTCAACAAAAAATCATCTTTAAGCCCAATTTCACCGTCGAAATAGGTAGCAAGCAGGTCTTTTAATCCAAACTCACTTTCACAGTCTAGCGAAACTTACATGCTTGTATTAGAAGGGAATCATCTTAGATGGGCTAATAAAACAGCAATATAAGGGTAATCGGTTGTGAGCCATCGATAAACGAATCGATTTAAGTTCCCCGGAGTGACTCGCAAGTCGCGGTAAGTTTAAATTGCTACACAGGAATTTTGCTTTGAAGGACTTCGGTTGACGCCGCGCGTTTATGTAAGTACTCGTATATTCCTGAAAGAGTTATGTTTTGTTGGTTTTTGAAGTTTGTGGGAGATAATGTTGTAGATATGTATTTATGTTTATCCATAGTCTCCTAAGTGAAAGTCCTCTCGTACTTAGTATAATTTTCGTCATGATTACTATACAGGGTGGACCAGAAGTACGTGGTCATATTTACCACGCACTTCGGGAACACGCTGTATTATGAGTTCACTTTATTAGAATGTTTGTTATTTATAATAATATTTAGTAGTCTTTTAGTAATAGTATTTTATTTAAAAAAATAATTAACAAAACGAATTTACATTTTGAATATTATTTATTTGTTTTCCAGTGTAGTCAATCCCAAAAGTTGACTGGTAGAGAATGTCCTGTTGCTTTAAGTCCACTTATGTACTACCACCGTCCATAAAGTTAATGTATTTCTAATTAGGAAGAGATGAAATGTAATAAGACGAATAGAAATAAAACAAGATATCGTGATTTAAAAACTGAAGAAAATAGACAACGAGACAGAAAAACTAGCTTTGTTTTTCTCCTGGTAGAACTACTTAGAAAGTTAATTGTTACAATTACTCTTATAAATTTATGAAGAATAATAAATAATTACAACGCCCCTATTAAATAACTTGCTTACTTAGCATTAGGAAGCAGCATAGTAAGAGGATCATGTGGAAGCTATAAAACTGGTCGGAGCGACTAGTGATAACTTCAGGATAAGGATAGGCAGAAATTATCCATTGGTGATTGTCATGCGACTCTCGGGAAGGAAGCTTCCTGAGAGTCGCAGTCGAGGACCAGAAGAATTGCCGATGTGAGTATTTCCAATTTTATCGCAAACGTTCCTTTGGATATTTTTTTTAAGGATACGAAGTCATCCCATGACTTCTTCTACTCTGGGCGGAGCGGAAGGGAGTGTCAGACTGACTAAAAACCATTCGTGTTCCTCCAAATGCCCTTTGATCGATTTCGTCAATAATCATGTTAATTGGAGAAGGCCTAAGTTGGCCTCTGTCTGACGCTGATTTAATTACCGATTCTACGGACAACCTTACGTAGATTGGGTGCCTAGAATTTTCCCAGAATTAAAATAGTACTACCATTAAAATGTCATTCCATGTCTAACAATGGACTGCTACAAGTTGATGATGAATAATTTGAAAATTCAATTAATTGGTTGGTATGGTTATGGGAATTTAAAGTTTAAATACCTACCTACCCGCATGTCTGAAAAAGCGTTATATGATTAGATGTATTATTTAATTATCCATTTCGCATATTAAAATATATTAGCGACCGCTATAGTACAGCTATTTTGGACAAAATATTATTAAAATTGCTGCGCCGAAAACCATCAAAACGACACCCATGACAAAAACTTGACAAACTTCGTCGGCTTCATGAGTTCATATTCGTACTCAGCCAGTTCATAAGAATTTATAAATCGTCCCCGTTTACAGCTCTTTCAATGATTAAAAACCAAATCAAAATCCGTTGCGTGATTTAAAAGAAATAAGCGAAGAAACAGACCGAGACGACACCGATTTTGTTTTATTTTATACAAGCTGTGCCCGTGGCTTCGCTCCCGTCAACTGTTACCTACCCTACCTACCTATCTTACCTACCTGCCTACCCTACCCTACCTACCCTACCTACCTATTTTGTTTTTAAAGCTTCCCTGTAATTTGGCGAAAAAAAAAAAGAAATAGCCAAATCGGTCAAGCCGTACTCAGGTTATAGCGTGACCAGGAGAAATAGGGGTTCATTTTTATAAGGATGTAATTTTTTTTTTTCAAAATTTTCTTTTATTAGAACCTTCTCCTGACAATAATAATTAGCGAAATTGGACCAGCCGTTCAATCGTGATGCCGTGACCAAGGAAAACAGGGATTCATTTATATATATATATAGATTATTTAGATCAAATGGAAAAAAGTTAAAAAATCATACTTTCAAAGAGCAAAAAATAAATATTGTTATTAGCACTTTTTTATCACAATCCCAAAATCGCATATCGTTGTTAGTTTGCTTTTAAATATTTAATGGCAGGTCAACCATTAGGTAGCCTACTGACTATAATCCCAACTAGCATTCATATTATTTAAGTTAACAAATATGTTAACACCATTTTATTTAAATCGCTAAAACATCAATGCGGACTAACTACAATTGCACTAAAACGGTTACTGTTCGGTTACCAATGGGAATATGATTATTGGCATCGTGGTTGCATTTCGTTTGATAGACTAATCTGTAATGTTTTAGACAAGCATGGAATCCCACTATGACCTCTTAAAACGTTATGTTTCCACCATCAGTGGTGGGAGGTGGAATTCCATCAATTTTTAGAACAGAATCATGAGATGTGCACCTCATAGTTGGGCCCCAGTTCAGGACAAACATAGTTATTTGTCTATTATAAACGTGTATTGGTGTAGGTAGGTTGATATTCAAAGCTGTCTTGCGGCTAAAGTGCTTTCAAAAATCACTGAAAACGATAACCGTAGTAAGGTCATATTCAAACTATAACGAACAAGATGAGCAACATCCATATTTTGTTCATGCATGGCTGGCTTTACTTTGCCCTGCAGTATTGGAAATCATAATATTCTGCACATACAATACCGACGTGACGTGAGAAATAAAAATCTCTGAATACTGTGTCGGGATGTTTAGACATTGAGACTGAATGTTTAGGAATCTAGAGTGTTCTTCTGAGTTCAAACATAGTATCCGATTTACATATTATGAGAGCTAAGAATGTAGTAAAAGTTTAAAGTGAAGACGTGTAGGAAGGTTGTGTATCTTTGTGTATCTGTTTTAGAATTTTGAGACGAAGAATAAATACAAAACATATGTTGTTGTAGACAAGATTTCATGAATATATTCCGTCTAATAGAGCTTGGATATTTTAAGTTTTTGCGTGTAGCTAAGTGCTAATACTTATTCAAAAATAAAAATAAAATAGAACTTCAGAATGGATTTTGGCCCCAGCATAAGCTATGAGCTTTTAAGAAATGATCAAAATAATTGCACCTTCCTAGCCAGATTAAGTAAATCTTTAAAAAGAAACTACAGCCGCTAACCACAAAAACCAATTTGATCAAAACAAGAACATTCATTCCTTCATTCCGACCAGTTTCACATCCAGAAGCGGGCGCCTATCAAATATTTCATAGCAACGTACCTCTGCGAGACAGCAGCGAAGACATCTGGTAGGACAGGCGCGGGCAGAATTCAATTATATAGAACGATAACATCGCGACAGAGTTCGCATTAAAACAAACAGCGTTTCGCAATAACGCGTCCCGGTTTATGCTCTGTGCATTTACATAGCAAGATGCACGTGTGGGTAAATGTGTAATTTTGTTTAGTTGTACAAAGAAGCTACTATTAAGTACAAACATATTTAGCATTAATCTATACTAATATTATAAAGCTGAAGAGTTTGTTTGTTTGTTTGTTTGTTTGTTTGAACGCGCTAATCTCTGGAATTACTGGTCCGATTTGAATGATTCTTTCAGTGTTGGGTAGTCCATTTATCGAGGAAGGCTATAGGCTATTTTTTTTTTTTTTCAAAATTAGGGATCCGTAATAAAATTGCTATTTCGTAACACAAGGTGTAAAATCAAAAACCTTTTTTTGCGTGCGCTGCAAAAACTATTGACAAAAGAACAAAATGATGTACTACGGGTTAGAAGATCCCATTAAGACCTACAAAAAAGTCCGCGAGAACATATATCTAGCTATCATGGTTTAATCACAATAACCCATTTTGTGTTCAAAATAATTATTAAATCGTCTAAAGAAAAAAAACTACGTTAAATACGTATCGTAATATTAATCTTTATCGAAATTAAGCATTATGTTATCAAGAGTATTTATGTAGAAGTAAAATACTTTTTGTTTCATCTCAATCGGATATTTCGTTTAAAAGTTATCACGTGTGTAAGATGTTAAGAGTTGGTACCTATTAATGAGTTATGGGCCATAGAGTTTTTTATCAACATAAAATCCTGTAATAATCTTTTTCGAAATATATTTGTTGATGATTGTAAGTATAAGATCTTTGAAGAGTATAATAAATACATTTCTAAAATAACTCTGCTAAGGAAATCCACGCGCGCATAATGTTTTGAACAGTTCTGAAGACATTGATAATTGCATTAACTTCGGTAATGGTAGTTGAAACTTCTAATACAATTAAAGGAGTTTTAATCTAATAGAATTGAAAAACGCCCCAATTTTTTGGGTAACGTAATTCCTCCAAACTCACGAGATTCAACGAATCCTAAATTTTGATTCTAATCTTGAAAATTAAAAGCAGAATATTTTTAGTATTTATTTCCTTTGGGCCAAGTTCTTTTGCAATTGTATTGAGTGCTTTTATCATTTGTATGCTCAGTATTCCACAATCACCAGTAAATTCTATAAAGTTCAATGAACTTATTTGATCTTTATTATGAACTTTATTATAGCAATACAGAATAAAGCGAAATAGTGATACAAAAGCGGCTTTCAAATAATTCTCAAAGAGATATTAAAAAGTGATCAAATTAACACAAAGGGCTCAAAACAGCTATTTTATAGGAACTAGCACTAACAAGTCTAAAGCAACTTGGGAGGTAACCAATTCTATGAAATTTAATATTCCTAAAATGATAGCAAGACATTTTAATGATTATTTTATAGACTCAGTTCAATCGAATGCCGATAATTTGCGAATAATACTCAAACAGACACATCATCAGGATTATATATCTAATCTATCTAAACTAATATTATAAAGAGTAAAGATTAGTTAGTTTGTTTGTTTAGAATTAAGGTTGATAATGTACATGTAAACTACACTTCAAATTACTCAAATCGGACCTTTCGTTTTAAAGTTACGACGGGCATAAAAATGGTCTAAGTAAGAAAAATGTTACGGTTTGAGCGAACTGGGGAGAATCTTAACGCTTAGTCCGATGAAGCTGAAACACGGCATTAATGTTTTGGATAAAAAAAGAAAAATAACAAATATTTGGATTTTTCGATGCTCTAAGTAAGAAAAATGTTGCGGTTTGAGCTAACTGGGGAGAAACTTAATGCACGGCATTAATGTTTTGGATAAAAAATTAAGAATAACAAATATAAGGGGCGAAAAGGGTTGATGAATTTTTCAGGGGAGGACATTATTGCTTACTTCAATTTACGTGGAAATTGGAATGAACAAGCTAAAAGTGGGAAATTTGAAACAGATCTAACAATGTTTACATAGTCAACCTCTGGCGGGGTGAACGGGGTGAACTGGGTGGATAGTAGGCTGATCCTGAGACCGTTGAATGGATATCGTAGTGCTTAATTTTCCAAAACTTACCTTTAAAAAGGGTTTGAGGGGGCGTTGAAGTTTGTGGAGTACCTACTAAATCCGCGCGGACGAAGTCGCGGGCGAAGTGCTAGTGAAGCTATATACATTGAAACAACTGCAGCTTTTATCTCCAGAACACATGGATAACTTAGTGCAAATACAGTAAAATAAAGTGCAGTTCACAGCTAAACAAATAAAAATAAACTTAATATAGAACACGCTGAAGCAAGCAGTGGGATGTGTGCAGTCTATTGTGAGGTCTCCAGTACTTCCCACAATGTGGGAGCTAAGATTGGATTTCTTCAGCAAACCTACGTGAAATGTGATCTGCCGCGCTATCTCAGATAAATAGGGGTAGCACTCGTGTAAAATAAATATTTACATGAGTTAGTGCTTGGTGCCAGCCAACTGGTAAAGTCTTGGAAATGTCTGGGTAGTTTAACCTGAGTTGAAGATTAGCCTAAATTATCAAACAATTGTAAGCTATATACCTTAAGCTAATCTGTAGGCCAGTCTCCCGAAATGACGCCGCTAAGCCGAGGTCCGTATCCCGGAGGGGATGCCCTAGCGAGCGGTCATTTAAGATAATTAGCTAGTTTGTAAGCCCTGGCTGGGGGCCTTAAATTCATTTGAGGCCACCACAGGATAGTCCGGTTAAGCAGTAACCAGCCTTAGTGTGCTGAACTGCGAGTGGTACACGACAAAAAAAAAAAAATAGGTCAGTCTATTTTATTTTACCTACCTTAATGAATTGGAAATGCCATGTCAAAAACAAGCTTGAGACCTTAAAAAATATTTGAATAAACTCAATTGTCACTAATAGTACGTTTTTTAGTAGGTTTCTTCATGTATGTTTTATTTTGCTGTACAATAACGTAATAGGTCACTAGTTTTTTTATTTGCCGTATTTTCCTCACTGTCATTGCGTCTTTATCCAACTAGTATAAAAAAGTTCTAAGTTATACACGTTGTAAACAAATAAAAATGTAATTACTTACTTGAAATCAATCAATCATTTCAACAAAAAAATATACATTTAGTTATTTACATTTCATGCATTACTTACTTTCTCCTTTTAAAATGTGTCCTCAGAAGTATATCAGTATTATTTATTCAATAAACAGGGAAAGTTGAATCATGTCGTAAATCCAATATGTTCTTCGTTCGAATGACAGCGAGTGCCTAAAATATTCGTTTACACGTCGATCTTTTTTGACGTTTATTTTACTTCCGATTTTCCTTGGTAGTTCGGAAGTTTTCAGGCCCGTTTTTAAGGCCTGGCCAAGGTGCAGAGCAGAGGGTTAATACTACTAATTTTTAAGCAACGTTCGCATTCGCATCTCAGTCGTTATTTGTCAAAACTGTAGGGTAAATGTGACCGGGCCCGCTAGGGCCAGAGCCTAGCAGGCTCTCTCAGGTTGCGGAATTTGTTTAATGAAGCGGTCACCTTCTGCGAAGCAATAATGCTAGCGAAGGAGGAGGCGGGCCGCGCGAGGGAAAGTCAAGGCCTTCGTCCCAACCGTCGCTACAGGAGAAGACGCCCCGGGCGTCGGGAGTCGCAGGGCGATCCCCGGCCACCGTAGGCGCGGGCCTGCGGACGGCGAGCGTTGGGTGGCTCGCTGTCCGATCACCACCAGGCCCGAGTCGATGGCGCGTTGTGTTGCGCCTCAAAGAGATGTCAGCAGAGGAGACGGGGCCCGCTAGTGCCAGAGCCTGCCAGGGTTGCGGAATCTGTTCGAAAGAGTCACCGCGGCCCTGGAACGCAAAGGGCTTTACAAGGAACACGGATGGGTTTTAGTCAGTAAGAGTCTGACACGCCCTTCCGCTCCACCCAGAGCGGATGAAGTCATTTGATGATTTCCCATCCTTAAAAAAAAGGGAAAATGAGGCTATTCTGACTGTGTTCGCGTTCACATGTCAGTTTGAGACTGACATGCGAACGCGAACCTTATTTAAAAATGAGTAGGTAGAATTGGCCCTCTGTCTTCTACACTCTTGTAAATTACTGACGTAGAAACAAAAAAAGCTAGGTAAATAAGATATTATACAATGTGGTTCAGCCCGCTTACGGCGATACAATGTTAAAAAAAAATATTGCAAGTGCGCAAACTTTGTCATTGCAGCCAAGGCGGAATTAAAGCCTGAGCTGAAGGCGAGGCCTATATGGAGCCCAGATACCAATGAGAAATCCCCCCGTACCTTTATCAATCAACGTTTTTCAGCTGTTTGGCAACTTGCCTTTCCTTCTAAAAATGTACCCGGCTACGAAAAAAAAATCTTCAGACCATAAAACCATACGAAGTTCATGAAATTATATTTCATATATCGATTATGTCGAAAAAAAAGAAAAAAGTACAGTTCAATGTTAGTCTAAAAGCGAGAACCAATACAGTTGTAACATTTATTTACTATGGCAACAAACATTTTTCCTCCCAATTCTAATTAGTTAGTCTTTGGCAAGCTGTCAACACCACTAAATGAGAGTGTTAGCATATCTACTAATTAACATTTATCGCTTAGCTTTAGAACTCACTAATAAAAGTTAATATCTCCCCCATTCGGCCTTTATATCGACACCTCCAAAGATTTATTTACTTTTCTATTATTGTTGATTGAAATAAATGCGACAGTTTGAAATATGACGTATTCCTGTTTTGGGATTCATTGCTGGTGTTACTGGGAATAAGGGAGTGTTATGTTGTGTATAGCGAGTAACGAATGTTGATTTGTGATGTATGGTCGTCGAATTCGAAGCAATTAATTTGTGCGTTGCTACGATTTGTAAGTTATGAACGTGCGCATCCCGCCCCCTCGTCGCACGGACGGACGGCGGGCTTGCATTTGGGTTGGCAAAGAGTTGGAAATGTAGAAGTGTCATATCAAACGTTTTGGTTTGTGTGAGAAGAAAATATGGTAACGCATCTGTGTTTATACGTCCGTGGTGTCTTTGAGCTAGCCGAGCGTAGAACACAGTTTTAATAGATCATGAGTTCAGCTAATAGGTACTGTTTTTTTCTACTGACTTGTCCTGTACCACATGGCTCGACAGTAACTGAATGTTTGTAAAAAAGCTAGTCAAGTCAAAAGCTATTCTTTCACTTATTGTATGCTTCCAAAGTGTATATCAGAACAATAATAAAGTTAAGTATGAAAGAAAACTTTTTATTTTTGTAAGGCAACTACTGAAGCTCAATTTTTTATAGACCACCATCAGGACTTCAACTTAGATACTTCCGTCACATTTCCTCTACTTGCGCATATTAAATAACTAGCTGTCGCCCGCGGCGCCGCCCGCTTGAATGTCGAAAATTATCCCAAGGGAACATACTCCCGGGATAAAAGCTTCTATGTCCTTTCCCGGGACTCAAACAATCCCTATACTATATATGTATATATATTTCATCTAAATCGTTCAGCCGTTTGCGCATAAATAAGTAACAAACATACACACACTCACAAACTTTCGCCTTTACAATATTAGTGTGATTATCTATGAAATCTTACGTAAAATGCTAATTTGAAATCGTTTTTCTGAGTACAAAGTAGTTCATAGACCTAATAATGCATGTCAGCTACGTGTTGACGTCATTAATTAGAAGAGTACTAAACACGTTCACTTTAATATCTGTGTGTCTTTGATCACAGAACTTTTCATTTAAGGCAAAGGAATCAGTCGAAAAATTTAAATTCGTACATTTTGTTCATAGTCTTTGCCTTAACGATTGATTTATTCGGTCCCATTTACTTGCGCGTGCGCACGAAACAAATATATCATCGTCGACGCTTTGATGCGCCGCTTGATATATTCACTTTTGTATTTGTTTAATAATTTCTCAGCTTGGTAATTGTTATTTTTATTTCAAACGAAATTGGTTATAATTTACAGAAAAAATGCTTTAAACCATTTGTCATTTTGATTATTCGAAATTTAATGATGAAACTTTTACAAAGTGTTGATTACAATTTAAGGCTTAATGGTAAGGTAACAAATAAACGCTTTATAAGCCCTTAACTAAAATACCTTCACAATTTTTATATTTGAACATAATATCAAAACACACTACTTAATTAAGTCAGTAACAAACATGTAGGAGTGACTTTTCTACATCTCATTTGTCTGTGTTCAGAACCCTTAAAATAGTCACCCAAAAGCCACAACATAAACTCAAAAGTTAAGTGATAACCCTTTATTATTGCTTCCAAAACTGTTTCCAATAATGCAACCGACACTGTAACATACATAACATTGGTCCCAGTTGTAATTCAACCGGGTGTAACTCTACGTCAACGCGCGTCCCTTTAATCCCCCTTTATGGGTTCAACGTTATAATTTTAACCTGTATTATTTTATATGTTGGACCATTATCGTGGATTAAGTTGAATATAGCGTATTATTTATGTGTTCCGCATGTTGGTAACACGTGTTTATCTGTTCTGTGGTTTATCGTTGAATTAAGGTGAGAATGATCCCATTAAATTCGATTGGTTAAGTATGTTATTAGTGTGGTGTTCTGAAGTTGCGACAGTATGGTTATTTTCTATGGATTTTATTAATTTTTGCGCAAAAATACACATATTTATACGTGTCTGTTTAAATTGTAAGCTAATTTGCACTTTATGACAGGAAAAAGTTAAGTTAAAAATTAAATATTTGGTGGCAGCCAAGCTCTATGATTTCTTGGTACGTAGATATGATATAAAAATCTCCTGATTGCCTGCCAAGTTATGGAATCCTAGAATTTGAATTTAAAACGAGGTGTGAGGCACGGTGAGACGTAAATCTCCGAATTTATTGACTCTAACTCTAGAAATATATTCTACAAACTCGACTGAGATAGACTCTCCAATCTCAGACTCAGATTGAAGATAACCTCTGGGATCTGTTAAAAGATTTGAAAACTGAATTTGTGAACGTCGTACTACCTGAGGATGTATTTGTAAGACTTCTGTGAAAACCAACTTTCCGTAAGTCAACACTGGATAGAAGTAATTCAAGTATTCCTACATATACCTACCTGAACACGAAATCACCCCTAGGGAGTCAAATCCAGTTGGCAAAAGAAAGTTCGCCACGACTTCTGAGCGTGGGATGTATTCAGGTCTAATAAGCATATTATTCTGGAGAATATCAAACATTTCAGCCTATTGTAAATTACCAACCAAAGTAGATTATGACGATTCAATTATAATTGAAATGTCGTGTAGATTTTGAGTTGGATCAAAGTGACTGCCTACGCTCTATTTTACTTTTTTTTTAAATATTATAGCAGGGGTGTATTTAGATGATTTTATAACATACAGTATGTTATTATTACCTTACGGATGACACTATACGTACGTTTACTATATTGCTTTTATTGTTCTAATAATACTCATTTGTAACGTCATTATCTTGATTACTTACTGCCTTTGTGGATTCAGTATTGTAATTTATTAGTAAACAAAGTTCAACCTTGACATTAATTGGTACTACAATCAGAATTGAGTTAGGGAGAATTGAAATCAAAGAAAATACACGCACTGGACTCGTAGCATGCTTATTCAAGATTTTAACAAAATTATTATTGTGAGCATAGTGATAGGTTTTCTAAACATAATATTAACAATGTCTTTTTGACTATAATTGATAAATTAACAAGCAAGTTAACTAGGGTAGCTTTCATAACAATAAACTCTGAATGAATCAAAACGATATTACTTCAATCATTTAAATATTTTCGACAAAAGCGTCGGAACAGGAACTGCTAATGAAGGCCTATTTTAAACTAGACTACTGCAATCACTGAATTATGGATGTGGAATTGTGGAACAGGGTAGGCGGTAGGCATTTCTCATTATTTCGTTACAATTGATTTCGATTGTGTGCCTTCTAAACAAACACAGGTCTACCTTGACACTAATTGATATTGCAATCAAAATTATATTAGTGGCAACTGGAATTAGAACAAGTAAGTATATATCTAAAATATAGCACATTGACAAACGACGCCCATTGAATACATAATGCAATTCACAATATAATTTGTCATGGCGTGTAATAAAATTATATTACAAAATCATTTTAGAACATTCACTTGGTGATAATAAATCTAATTATGATCCTGTCACATTTGATCTTGAAAAGGATGAAAATAATTATGCTGATACAATATTAATAATAACGGTGAGTGAAGGAGGAATTCTGTCTTTTGATGAGATAAATGTAGTATTAATGAGTCGTTGGTAGATGGTTGTAGAATGTAGGTTACTGTGAGATTATAGAGAATACATGCGAAACGACAACTCGTGGGTGTTGAACCGTTGACGTGCCGTATGCATGATTAATTCTGTGATGTGCTCTTAGATAAGTTTCGTAAGATTAACGTCGAAGTAACCTTTCAGAATTATTTAGACTTGTAAATTAAATGTTAGTTAACGATTTGTTATATTTAAAAAGAGTTTTAACAAAACTGGTAAAACAAATGCTCATTGCATTTGTTTTACCTGTTTTGTTAAAACTCTGTAAAAACTGTTGTTGTGTGTGTTTTGTAAAAACTGTTGTAGTTTGTTGTTGTAAGATTTTATCATAGATGTTTTTTTTTTTATCTTTAATCTTAACTTTTTATATTTGCACTCGGTATGCCTTAACATTTTACAATATTCATTAACCTCTCTATTTTCATGTACTTACCATTTACCTAGTGCATCACTTCATTATCTCCATTCCTACGATTACCTAAAACAATATTTCTCGTACCAACAAGATTCTCTTAAGTAACCTCTGTATCATCATTAACCTGCGCCACACGCGTCCAGTCCAGGGTCCGGGGCTCAACGCGCGTGTGACGTTTAATTTTGTACCCCCATGATTGATGGCCCACCTCGTTCATTTTCATACTTTTGTTATATTCGCGAATCTAACTGGAAGGACTATGTTCTGTATGTATTGTTGGCAATTGATTTATGAGCGTTGTTTGAGGTGTAATGTCGTGAGTGTCTTTTGTTTGGTTATTAGTACTGATTTTGTGTGTTGTGAGGGAAACAAACGAGTTGTTTGCGTATGTTACTTTTGATCATACCTATATTTAAGTGAAATATTATGACAGGTATCTGCATGCACGATGCTATTTGTTCTGTATATGCCGGAGGGAGGTAAATCCAGATCCTATAGACAAATGACAATCTTTCAGCGATGGCGTGGCGAAGGCGATTGTCTGAACGTCAAAAATGTCTGGTATTGATATACAAACCCAATGCCACGTGATCAATACCCCTCCCCCTCCATATATTTGGGAATTTCGACAATCTCATTCTGATAGAATGACATTATCTCTAGAGCTTCAGGTAGGTAATTTCACCACTAGTGTCACCGTGCTATGATTATCTAGTCTTGAGCCTTCAAAGTACGAAAATGTAAGTACAAATAAACTTGCATAAATACAATTCAATCGTACCCAGCAGACATGACGGACAGGTTCATACGGCTTCTCTATAAATAATAATACATACGACTGTGGAAACCTTACAAATCCAAACAACTTAGTTCGTTTGGCAAACCTACAAAACAACGAATGAACTTTGTAAGTACCTACTTCCATTGTTTTTGTACTGTAAAATGATTGCACGATTTAATATTTTTTTCTGCTTATTACTTCCTTTTATTATCAAAATAAAGGAATCCATTTGCCCTTGCTGTATTTTCAATGGTTGAAATCCAAAAACACCACAAAACTGTAGATTTCAGGCACTGTCAGTAAAATTAACACACATAACATTATTTTGGTCGAAATACGTCTACTGCCGGTTCTGTGCGTCCAGCATCCAGCGAATGCCATGCGGCCTTTAGCTTTAGTAGGCTATCGGTCCAGCTTTTGAGAGGCCTTCCAATGCTGCATCTTCCAAAATGCACAGAAAGATGCTTAAAGCATTTTTTCTTAATTCTTCTTAGTAGTACTCATGGTACTGCTCACTTTAATTTTTCAGGATCCAAAATCACTACTACTTCTTTAAGACTTTTCTGGAAAAGAATACTAAACCTATTTTTTTTTAAACCATGGAACTTTAAAAGCCACACTAAAATACATTACATAAACATTACATTGTATTCATTCGTGATGCGGGCTTGTCACTCATACAACTATTATACAGCCAATAAGCGATTGTATTGAAGCCGAACCTGATGTTGACATGACGGGGGGCATACGGGCTTGCCCGTCTTATGTCTCATTATACCTTGTTATGTTTGTGACAGAATAGTGGCGAGTTTGAAGCAAATTAATGGTAATCAGGAGGTGTTTAAGCAAGTCGTATGGGAAAAGCTGCAGAGGAATGTAATGGAGAGTGACGTGAGTTCAGTCGTTATGTTTATCGTATTTTAACGCTTCATTGAGACTTACAGGCAAATTGATTAGTGAAAGTGACAATCACGGTGATGTTACAGATTTTCAACCGGCAATTAAAGCCTGAAATGCTTTTTTTTATCGTGAGTTTCCTTTTTAGTATGCAATATCAACTGAACTACTCGGTTAATTGTCATAGTTAACGCAAGATAGTTTTCCATAATGTGTTTTCGAAAAGGCAAGCAAATCTATTATCATTAGGTAAGTAAACAATTTAAAACACAACCCTCCGAAGATTTGCTAAAAGGAAAACTCGTTTTACTGACATAAAAATTAAGTCTTGTTTTCAAAAGATAAGTCTAATGATGTCTCGTGATCATAAGGTACATCAAGTACGCCATTATATTATCATACAAATACCTACTATAGTGGTTTCGTTCTAACTTGGCAATAACGGCCACTGCCCTTTCCCTCATATCTCTGCGTAGTAAACTGAACCTTAACCGAATAGAGGGCAAAAGACCTAGAGGCTGAAACCCCAAACAGTGGTCGGATCATATAACAGAGAAACTAGAAATACCTATCAGCTCGGCACTCCACCACGTAACAAATTAAGAAAACCCGTTGAAAAGTTGCAATTGAGTCCCGAACTCCCGATTATCAGCAGTGAGTGAACGATAAGGCAGCGAGGGGAAACCGAACAAAAAACTATGCATCGTTTTCACTATTAAAAACTACACAACATATTTTAAAAATAATTTTGTGGGTCACGATGGATGTCAATTCAGTACGGCATTAATTCTGTTTCGGAAATTGCGTATTTAAATTTATTAATGTAGGTGGGTCAATGACCGTCACTGTCAAGCTATAATGCAACAACTATACCCGGCTGGCGTTGTTAAAACAAATGAGGTTCTGGTTACTGATTGGTTAGCAAAATTCCAAGAGCTATCACGAAAGACTAGATAACGTACGGCATGGTAAGGTAGCCAATCAGACATGCCAAGCGAACGTCGCCCCCCTGATGGATGGCTTCGCAGCATGCCTGAATAATGTGGTTACTGTCTAGCAGTACCTATGGAGTTCAGTGAGCTTTTCTATTGAGATCTTCAATTATAAACAGCCTTTTATAGAATAGAAGGAAGATATTTCAGTATAGTATCGACTGAACTTAATCCGCCTAATTAGGTACATTCACATTTCGACCGATTTGTGTATCCCAGGTAATAAGGGGCAAGTTTATTGTCATCAACCGAGCTCACATTCAGACTCCGGGCTGCAACTAATAAATTCCAGATATTATTAAAAACAATAACACTGCTTCCAACCCGGGAATTGAAACCTATGATAGCACTGTACTTCTATCATAACTCTCTGCTAATCATCCTCAGTTGTCACTGTTTAAATTGGCCTTAACCAAGGCACGTGATTCACATCTGTCATCCACTGAATACAGACGCCGTTTCAATTACCACTCACTACAGGATTATAAGTGTTGCGGAATAGGTTCGAATGAGTCACCGCGGCCCTGAAATGCAAAAGGTTTTAGGAGGAACACGGATAAGTTTTAGTCATTAAGAGTCTGACACGCCCTTCTGCTCCACCCAGAGCGGAAGAAGTCATTTGATGATGATGAAAAAAAGAGGATTATAAGTGACAAGCAAGCAACTAAAATCACACCTGTATTCCCCCAAGCATTACATGTGTATAATAATAATAATAATATCTTGGGACAACTCACACACGGTCATCTGATCCCAAACTAGGCAGAGCCTGTGCTATGAAAACCAGCCAACTGATAAAAATACATATATATTTCTAAGTACATACATATTATAGACAAATTACACCCAGACACAGAACAAATGATCATGCTCATCACACAAAGATTTGTCCTGAGTGAGAATCGAACCCACGACCTCCGGTTTAGCAGTCAGGGTCACTAACCACTCGACCAACAGGGCAGTCGGAATGACAGATTAGTTTGTTGTTTTTGTCGATGATATGCTCGTGCAAAGGTTCAGAACCCATTTTGCTATTATTCTCTCAAAAAATTACTGATTTCATTGGACTAATACCTCGCCCAGTCGACAGTCCAACGGCATCAAACTGGGGTCCTCTCACTCAGCTCACCTCTCACTTTTGCAATTAATAACACAATAAATAAATATGCCAATGAGGTATTCAATGAACATTTGCAGAAAAAAACAAATTTTTATTTTGAGTTTTTTTAACCCAAAAGTTGACTGGTAGAGAAAAGCGTGCTGCATTAAATACGCCTGTGTACTACTACTGTACCTACATAACGTTTATATAAATAAATAAAAATAAATCTATCAAATTGGTTAAAATATTATTGGTAAAAACGAAATCCATTTACAAACCATTTAACCCCATTGCCTCCTTAACTTCATTTTAACAATACCCAAATTCATGGTACCACGGTGTAAATAAACAGCTGTAAATACTGAACGTTAACCTTAATTCAGGGCTAATGACTAGTTCATTAAACGTTAGCCGTGTATTAAACTGTTTAGTCGCCTGGACACCGACGTGGGAAAGCAAATAGTGCTGACGTCATGCGATTATACAAGTTGTGTTTTGTAATCAAACAAGCTTGAGTGGTGATTTTTTCTGACACTTTACTGAAAATATTGAACGGAGACATTTGGATTTTGATAGAGAAACGGATTTTTGTTCCTTATATGTGTGTTTCTTGATAGCTATATACAAGCTTGTGGTCTTTAAGTCAAGAGTGCATAGGTTACTTCTAGGCAAGCGTGTTCCATCGTCGATATATATTTATAACATAATATATATATTACAATAAAGCTGAAGAATTTGTTTGTTTGTTTGAATGCGCTAATCTCTGGAACTACCAGTCCGATTATGCGCGTACGAAGTCGCGGGAATAATAAATAAAAATACCTGTAGAAGATTTTAGTTATGCGTGTCTTTTACATTCTTGTTGTTTTATAAACTAAATTTTTTCCACGGCTTTTGCTTCTGAGTGTTCACCGTGCATTTTCTGCTATCCCAGCCTATCATAGCAGTAGAATCTTTTGTTCCTAATTTCCTACACTTCATTTCAAAAAGATCTCTTTAACTTCCTTCGTATTTGTGTCAATGACGAAGTTAAACTCATTCGAAGCCAATCTCTGTACTATTTCTGAATCTCATCTACAAACAAATTAACATGAAACGCCATATTAATAGCTAACAAACGATCGCGAACCGATCATGTTGCCGGCTAAACACCACTCCATTATTAGACTCGTCTCTCTAAACGAGCAATGAAACGCGAATACGAATTTCATTTCAGAGAAATGGTTGTTACGATGAAATGTCCTTAAAACAGACAGATAGGTATCTGCTTTATTGACGGATAAAGCTGAGAGTTACGCTGAAGAAGAAAATGCGTCAACACTTGGTGTGTTAAAAGATTTTAGTGCTAATTGCAAAGCATCCGTATTTTATATCAGATGATATAAAATGTATCGATTATATCGTCTTAAGGATCTTATTGATACTATAAAAGAACTGAGCGAATTTTGTCCCAGACTGGCTTTTGATTTTATACAGGGTGGAGACGACGATATGCCAATAAATCCAGACACTGGCAACACTAGTTCATACGAATATGTTGTCTTTTTATCACAGATTTGATGTCACTGACTGCAATAGACTGCATGGAATATTTCGTCAGAATAGGTAGTCACTATCCTTGACTAGTTTGATTTTTTTTGACGTTTTATGTAATAGGGAAGTTTATTTTTAATTTCGGTGACAGGATTTATAAGAGTTTCAAAATATTCCTACGAACCAGTAATGCTAGTGTTTTCATTAATTGTCGTACCGATGAAATACTGTGAAAGTAGCCTGCTGAAATTACAGCATTCAATCTGGCAGATTTTTTTTTTCTGAATGTGATCCGTTGTTCGAACTAAGAACAAAACAATCCTCACAGTACATATTGAGAGAACAAAATACTGCAATGAAAGTTACTGAAAACTTTCAAAGATGTTCAAAATCATGGTAGTGGTCGATTATCATAAACTTTAAAGAAATAAACTGAACACCAGATAGAAGGTCTGCTCTAGAAATTGAAAAACAGAAGATTTTTTTCTACGAATTCCCAATTCCCAATTCCGACGCGGGCCACTAAAAACGGACGAAAATATTCAAAACGTTAAATGAAAATCTGTAGCAGTAAATTTGTCGTCATTTAAACAGATTAAAAGAAAATGTAGCGTGATATTGAATGGCGAATTCATTTGAACCTTCCCCGCTTCGCTTTATTTATAGCGAGTTTGACGATCCGACTTACTGAGAACTTTTTAAGATCCGTGCCATGCCTTTTTTCAGTGGTTGTTGCTGGCCCATTTTTTACGCATAATTCATTTACAGCTCATTTCCTGGCTTCAAAACCTCGCAAGTGTTTTTTTTTTCAAAGTTTTGAAGTCTAAATCTATCAGAAATCTTTTAGTTCCAGGTTTGTGTTTCTTAAGTAACTAGCAAAAAATACCAAAACTATTCAACATTTGTGTAAAATTATTTCAATAATATTATGCATGATATAATTCTCGAAATATCATAACTAGCTGTCAAATAAAAACTTCAAGAAGAAACTCAATAAACTTAACATTTTCCAAATTAAAATAAACTGGGTATATCTCACTTAATACTTTACAGTACTTGTCATAACGGACGTCTCTTTCTCGTAAACATTTCAGTACAAATCTGTCTTCTCCTTTTTGTGTTCTTCGTATTAACGATTATTAGCTTCATAAGTTTCCGTTGGATCAAATAAATTGTTAAGTTCTGAAAATTAGAATATATTAAGATTCGTTATTTATTTCAGAGTGAATTGAGAGACTTTAACGAAATTGTTGCTGCCAAATAACTGAGTTAGGAAACTAATATTTTGATAGGTTTCAAAATAAAAAAATTAATGTCATATTAAACATTGTTCCGTAAATCTGATTTTGTAGAAATTTTAAAATATATCAGATGTCAATATTTTAGGTTTCTTTCGTACGTAAAACAAAGTATTCGTCTCATTCAAAAACTTTCAACGAAAGCTGCCAAACCATTGTTACATTTTCACACACAACGAAATAACAATAACTTAACACTAAGCAACAATCAACATTGAACCATATAAACCGATCCAAATAAATTGCATAATACCGTACAAAATCCATTATTGAGGGCAGATGCGCCTCACCGTAACAATTTTAGCACGATCGCAGTCAAAATGACGTATAGGGAACGTGTCGCTAACAATAGGAATAGAAACTATTGTCGAGGATCCAAGCGTTGGTAGTAAGTATTAGATCTTAATGCTTTACAGTACAAGTGAATCACGTTCTGCAAATAATATTGGAATCGAATAATAGATGGTCCCGTTTTAGGATGAATTAGAGCAAATGTCCTGAATGCATTTTTCTGTTGCTGGCAGATGGCGAACGCCGACTAAACACCAACAATATTGCGCGTCTAATAAGGCATGATTGCAATCAATCCATAGTAACATGTCTGACTGGCTGTGAGTCTGCTCGTTACCTTTTAGATGAAGCTAGTTAAATGAGAGATCATGACCTGGATATACGATACTTTTTATCCGAAAAGTATGTTAGACTAGGCGTAGCGTAGCGATGGCTGGATGCTGACTTTGAGAGTAATTTTGCTTTAGTCGGGACTAAAGCAAAATCAAAATGTGCTGAACTGCTCTTCTGGGTTCTGTATGGTGTCGGGCGTAAAAGAATAGCACCATCCCATTACTTCCCGTGGGTGTCGTAAGAGACGACTAAGGGACTCACCAGCGTATGGGCAGCAGCATTATCTGCTGTGGGTCTGTGCATTGCAACAGCTACACCGCGATCGCCAAACCGCCTACTTAGCGTGGCGATTATGGCAGACGGGAAAGGCCTATGTCCAACAGTGGACGTTTTTCGGCTGATATGATGATGATGATAATGATGAACTGCTCTTGGGCAAAAGGCTTCTCTCCACTTTCATGAAACCCTACGGTTCCTCCTTCCTGTTTTGGCGTAATCTGTCCAGTTCATTTAGCAATGACTTTAAAATGGATGATCAAAGAGGCGTCTAAAAATAACAACATAGCATGTTTTGCTTGAGGGATGGTAAGACATAAAGTGACTAGTGCATTGAAAACATCACTAAACCAGTTTATATGCACCTTACAGACATTAAAGGCACAATAGCACAATATTTAACTCTAACTGTTCACTTGCACAGCTACTTTAAGACTTACTGTGCCCACCCTTAATAGAAAACATGTATTTATGTTACGAAAACTCCGATTTATGATTTTCGGTTGCTCCGATACATAACGTTTATAATTTTATGTTTGGATTATGCTTCGGGATCGTAAAATCGTTTTACGATTCTATAAATGTGTTCAAGTATCGAGTCTTTTTTTAGGTAAGCAGTTAAATGGAACAATAGGGATATAGAACAAGCTTGTAATGAGATCGATGAGAAACATTTTGGTTCATGAAATATTTGTTTGGTTTTGCTTTTTAAATGAAAGACGAGGTGTTTTTATTTCTATCTCAATGGCTCTCACACTTATCAAGATAATATATATCAAAGTCTCTGCTGCAACTGTAAATATTTACATTAATTCCTAACCTAATGATAATTGAATAAATTTCTTGCACTCTAATCTAACAAGGAACCAAACTCCCGATAAGCAAATTACAAAACGATCAATTTACCTAAAGCGTTTATATCTCGAACGTAAATATTTATTCCGATAAGATACACAAAGAATCATAGCACAATCTTGATTCTGTTCTTGTTTTCTTAAGCTGATGGAATTCCAATCACAATCCTAAGATACTAGAGCCAGATTTAAACTTATCATTTCCCTTTAAATAATGGGTCAATTATCGCTTGTAACTTATCAGACTGCACTTATCAAATACTCAAAGTTGTGGGGTAAAACTTTTCAAGATTTGATTATCAACCTTATCTTTATGAAATTCGAGCTTAATTTCACTTGTGCGACTAATAACAAGGTAAAGAATGGCCTGACCGGAGTACATTATCTACTTAGTTTAGTTTCGATCGACACAAAACTTTATAACTCGGGCCATGAGATTTATTGTAATGAAATCGTAAGGATAGCATTTTCCTGTTCGTGAGTTATAGATTGCTGTGCGAATCGTAAATAGTACGGTTTGGTTTAATAAATTCTTTGGGTCCCTTGATCGTAAACTGAACCTGATTTTGCGGAGGTTTAATATGTTTCCAAAGTTGTATTTAATGATAATTCCAAAGTTTTAAGTACGGCTGTAAAATGATGTGACGACATTGAAGGATTGTTCGTAATTTCGATTTGGTAATTTGACCTGTCTTGTCGATGTTATGACATGCCCAGGCGTTAAATCTTGTTATGACTTGTGTCGTAATTGACGATTAAACTTTTAATTAAAATCTAACGTGTGACTGTCGACCATTTGGAAACTTTTACATTGAGTGGGTATAGAACCAATTAGTAAAATACAATGAAACGAAGTTTTGTAATTACCTATAATTTTACAGAAATAATTTAATACAATCACAACTCTATACAAGATGTAGGTACCATACATAATAACTACTTACGAGTATAAACGATAAAAGGGACGAGACACAATTAGACAGAAACGCAGACTAAAGTCGCAGGTCATTATTTTAAAACTAAGCCCAAACTTGAACAATCCAGTGTAATTCAGTTACAAACTACAAACTCAGACATAATTAAGTTATCAACAATATTGCAACGATAAATTCAGTGGGAGCTACTTTACGAACATCTAATTCATGTGTAACTTTATTCAAACTGTCAGATTGAATCCGAAACTACAGTGCACAAATCACGGCTATATTAGATTCCACAAAATTTATCGCCTCGACGACTGCTAAAGGAGATGGATCGTGTTTCTCAGAGCACACTAAAATGCTGTATCGTTCACTTTTCAATCTTACTACCGAGTTTCAAATGTTACTATTTCTGACGATTTAAATTTGAATCCAGACTTGACAGTGCAATTTGGACCATTAGAAGACGCTGTAGCTGATGGATTCCAACCATTAAATGGTTAAATTTGGGAGCTACGGGTTGCCAATCAGAGTTATCTTCTGATTATAGAATTGCTATAAGTTTAGCGGTAGATTCAGACAATGGAGAAACAATTTTGAGTATTTTATTGACCAAATTTGGAAAAGCTGAGGTTATAAATTACTTAAGCGGTTTGGCAATAACCTGAATTAGACCTTTGTTTGTTTTAAATAAATTTGTCTAAGTTAGTCGAAATTTTGCGTGATCGTGACGTGCAATCGTACTGTGTATTAAAACTTAAAATGGATTCACTTACAGCAAGCTGTCACTCAAATGAAACATTACACGAGACGATTAGTAGTTGTAATCTTCCCAAAAGCCTAGGGTCTGAGCCAGCTACTTGATTGCAAGTCGGCTCTAAGCTATTCGGGACAAATTAATAATCAAGCATCTCAAAATAAAAGAGAACATTATAAGCTAATTATGTTTCCTGCAATTTCACAGCATTAATTTTGGCACAAACGTCAGCATTAATTTAAACTGACAAAGATTTACGACATAAAAAAAAGTATAAAACATGTTTTCGGAAAGCTAATTAATCACCTTCGTAAAAATTAAGTGTCATTCGATATAGAGATTATATGGAGCAACAAATTATGCTCACACCGAAATTGGTCACGATACTATTAATTAACACTTCGATAATTACTCAAGTGAGCGCAGTCACACCTAATTAGCTACTGCTCCAAAGAACTCATTCATGTGATTATCTCCGAGCGAGTTGAAATACTTCCAAGACATTCGATACTCAAACCAAGTCCTCTCAAATCAAAGAATAAAACGAACTGTCATATTTCCTAAAGACACACGAAATATTACTGGAACACCCGCCTTTTCGTCACGTTCCACGATCATTCTTCACGCTTTGTGACATTTGGAACGTCTCACAAAAACAAAAGCGTCACTTCGGTGGCGCTGTGTACCAAAAGTCCTGTAAACTTGGCCACAGACTACAAATATTCCTCTGAATTATTGGTGGTTCGTAATGTTTACCGTCGTGAATTTTGTAGGCTGTGGCACACCTTCCTGAGTGTAACATTATCTCCAAATTATTCATGTCAGTGGGTAATCGTCGAGTCAGTGATGACAAATTACGGAAAGGAGATTGTCTGAACTAACGTGTGAGCTGGCTAAAAGAAAGTTACCGAGTTCTCTATATTTAGGGAAAATAATAACCTATGGATTTGTGGGCTATTACTTTTTAGTTTCAAAAACCTGTTCTACTTTGAGTCCTGCTGTTTTGCAAAACATCTGTCTTTTATATATAAAAAAAAACTACTAAAAAGAACATAAAGATACGAGTGAGGTAAATATTTAAAAAGGCTGTCCATATTTTAGCGTGTGCGTGTATCACAAAGAAACAAAGGTATTGTGGGAGTTCATTCCAGTGAGCAAGTTTTTCAAAAACAAAGCGTTATTGTGGCTATACTGAAAAATAAAAATACTATGTCACGTCACCGCTTACTACTGACACAAATTCAAGACAAAAATGTATGCGCCTAAGGTTCAACCACATTAATTTTCTTGTGCATATTTTAGCGGGCGCGAGGTGCATAGCTGCATTATGCATCCAAGTCATCTACTACATATTTGGATATTTTTGTAATTATTCCATAACATTTCGTAGGAACTGCAAGTTTTAGCAAATGAGTAGAATAGCGTTGAGGGATTGTAAGCTCATTGAAGAAGCAGGAAATGTTGTTTCCTAAACTCTTTTCCCAAATCAGTGTTCTGTTGGCAATTTAAGGGGTCATAAAAAATTTAACACCCGGACCCGAGCTACTGCAGACGTTAAAAACATTTCGTTCCCCTATTAAGACAGAAGCAGAGCTAATTCGTGCAAAGCACTAACTAAGAATAAACGGATGTTTTAATATAATTAAGGTTTAATATCCCACATTGACACATTTCTTTATTGTTCCGAGTAAGCGGCCATAAAAGTGCTTTAACGACGTCACACATAGACCTTGGCAGGATTTATGCTTTGAAAATTTATTGACGGCCCAATTGAATTTATTGTCAAAACTAAAAGTTTTATTGCAAAAATTTACATGCATGTATTTGCGAGACGAGAGTTTTTAACGAGCTCTTTTTATTTATGACTAGGTTAAATTCGGCGTTTCATCCGAATTGTTGGCGAAAATGTATCTTTTATTGACTTGTTCATCTTTTAATAGACTTTAACGGATGTCAGTTTGGGGACTAGTTTTGAGCCGCAAAAGTGCAAACATATTTTGCAAGCTTCGACGCGACGTACGTATTGATTAGAGATTCAGATTTTATGTGGGGATTTTATGACAGCTATTTAGTCAATATTCATCAAAGTGTTAATCTCAAGCAAAGGTTAAAATAAGAATCAATACTAAAACAGGTTTTTTATTTGCTAAAACTAGATTCTAGTTCAGAATCTATTAGCGTTCGACATCAAAGGACATACTTTAGAGTTTAAAGATAGCTAGAACATGAAGCTACGTTAGTAAGAACGGAAGCAGCTTATGAGACCTTTATGAGGATATGCAGTGAAATGACGTCCTTATTTTACTTTTAAAGCATGTACATGACAAGTACCGCAGTGATAACCATCATATTTAAAAGTAAGTACCTATAGCTCCTTGCTTGCACTTAATCCTTATATGCTATGCTATAAGACGGGCTCAGGCTAAATAATAACTGCCGGACGGTTATATCTTCGAGGTTAAGCAACGCTTGCAAAGGTCGGTCTATGGATGGGTGAGACCGTTCATGACATACCGAGACTCAACCGTCTTTTAGAAAGCACGTTAATCAGAAGCCAGAAAATTAGAGACGAGGCTTGCCAAAGAGTATCGTTTTACCCCGTGTGTGGAATGTGGAGGTCAGAAGGTCAGAAAGGCAGTTGCTCCATGTTAGTATTGGTATTCAGTTGTATTCGATTAGAGTGGAAGCCGACCCCAACTTAGTTGGAAAAAGACAACGCAGAATGATTGCAAGCTTCTTTTTTATTGTGTGAAAAGCCAGCTCTTGGTCTTTATTTCCATGATGGAAAATAACAAATGCGGTTTACAATGGAATGAGTGAGCTTAAATTAAACGCAACAAGATGAAGACAGTAAGTACATTCATATGTTGGACCTAGTCGAATATTTTGTCATCCTGGCAATTGTCTATGCTATGTCATGGAATGGATGTATCGAGTATGTAAACGGCCACCGATAAATATTCAGTTGAGTGTAGTTGTTACACTGGTACCAATATGCCAATTCTTGAAAATCTGTCATTTAAAAAATGTTTAATTGGGTCGTAAAAGATTTGATTCAACCAAATTAACAGTCATTCAGAATACCTAATATGCACATAATATAAAAAATAAATTATTTCGAAGATTTCAGACAGTTTTATAATGTCGTAAACTTTGTAGTACCTAACATTAAATAAAATTTATAGAAGAAGTGATTCATATTCAATTTTGAGAGTTAAGTGATTAGATCATGTTTTGGACAATGTCATTTTAATGTCTTAATCAAGTTTTACAACTTTAATATAAATCAATTTAGCTATAAAGTTTTATGTTTAATTTGCTTTGATCAAGATAATAGATTTTGATGAGATTAAAATTATTTATTCAATTTCACAGAAAAATGCATGACTAACATAAAGTAATTACTTACCTAAGTATATTAAAATCATTAGGGAAATAACTATAATTAAATTTCAAAGCTTACTGGATTTAAATTGAATATTTTAATTTATTATTGATATCTTTATGACAGAAATAGACACAACTTAGATAAGTATTTCTGTTTATAACCATTTCTATGTGTTTTTATTAATGCTCCTAATTATTTAACTAACCTGATGTTTTAATGTTAAACACGACTGCACAGAATAGCCTGAATTATTTAAAATAGGACGCTTCTTTGTTTTCCATCTCCCGTTTCTTCCAGAGCATTTAGCCAAAAAGCAATGTTCTTTGTTACGTGATTCCAAAAGCAAAGGCCTGTTACAAACTATGTATTACCTAATTAGCCTACTGGAACTCAACAAAAGAACGTATTAACACAAGCAGTAACAAAGCGTGCGAGTTCAGCCGTGTTTGTAAACCCGACCGGGGCTGCTGAATCCAGCCTCATTGAATTAAGTGGTCAAAGTGGGGCCGCGGACGCCGCGGTCGCACGTGTGTGGAATGCCTTATGACTAGGGTTACCAGGCCATTGCCTGGAAACGGAACATTGTACCCCATTGGGTACAATGTTCCGTTTCTAAGAATTTTAAAGTTTTAGAGAGTTGGGAGTTCAATCAATAGGTTCGCAAATTGCAAGAATTGAGCCCTCACACAGCTTGGTTAGACGGTAGCTGAAAATGGCGGGATGTGTTAGATGCCTTCCTTGAGATCTAGTGAGATGAAGTACAACGAGAGACATGCATGGAATGAGGGAGACCTTTGCCCAGGAGTGGGATAGTACCTATAGGCTAACTAAAAAAAAAGATAATAAATAATAATATTAAAAAATAAGAGCCGATCGGTCCAAAGCATCTTTAATAATAAATCATCTCCGAGAATCACTTACCTACTAATAATTTTGTTCTTCCGAATATTGGTTCAATACCTTTGTATAATTCTCTCGGGTTTTCAATAACGTAATTACGTAATCCCAAACACAGGATATGCGCAGCGGTAATGGTTTACCCCAAGAGGTACCGATGCTATAATGCGTTTTAATTATTCCTATTCCAAAATATTAGCCTATGTTGAGGAAGAGGAACCTTGGTTTCAAATAAATTCTGTTTGTTATCGTCTCTCTAGCTAGCCTTTGTCATCTGTCTAGATGGACTCTATGTCAGAGTCGGCTACCAGTATTACCTACAAGATGCTGCTGAATGCCAGTATTTTACATAAAGCGACTTCCTATCTGACCACCAAAATTCAGTTACCAAGTAACACACACACATGTCAGCATAGAAAACGGGGCCTGCTAGGGTCAGAGCCTGCCAGAGTTGCGGTTGTTCGAAAGAGTCACCGCGACCCTGGAACGCAAAGGGCCTTAAAAGGAACAGGATGGGTTTTAGTCAGTAAGAGTCTAACACGCCCTTCCGCTCCACCTAGAGTGAAAGAAGTCATTTGATGATTTCCCATCGTTAAAAAAAAATGTAACACACACACATAAGCTGCTGCTGCCCTTATCATACGGCACGATTTTGATAACTTCTAATAAAGGGCGTAGAAGGTAAAGTAGGTACCTACCAGTTAAGTACTACTATAACCGTTATTCCTATCATAACATACCCTATTCATATTTAGGAGAGTGCCCTTTACTGCTAATAAATGTAACAAAAACGGCATATTAGAGAAATTTACATAATGATGGTCACCCTTGTTATAACGTGTACAGTAAAAAAGTTTGTCTCGATAGCCGTTCTGCCCGTGGTCGTTAGCTTGGCGGTTTTGTGAAGAATATGCGATTAGTAGCACTAGCTTTGCTTTGATTTGTCGGTAGATTTAGTAGTGTGATGCATGGGCCTTTTTAGTGGAACGTTTTTTTTTAAATATGTGGTGTAGTGTGTTCGATTAATGATGTTTTTTTTTAATCTTTTTGCGAATCAAAGGATGTACCTATGCTTTAAACACCTTTACTTGCCAAATGTATGTTTTATGATGTCGTATTGTGCTATGGGCGTAGGAATACATAAAATAACAAGAGTGGTGAAGGCAAAATATTTTCCTCTTTGGCCTCTTTTACCATTAGAAACTAACAGTCTAGATAGAACAGAGAAAGAGAGCTTTCAGGTTGAAATATAGCGCAGTTAGTTGATTGAATTCTAACTAGTTAATTTTCAAATTATGTCAATCGATAAACTTTTATGTAGATCAAGCAGATCGCAGATTGATGGTAACTGCCCTCAGATGTTATCACTAAAGCTGGTCTTTTTTATCACAATAACCGACTTTTTGGTTACCGAGGCAAACATGCCAGCCACCCTAAAGGAAGCCACCTACATGAACCCAAAAATAACAAAACATACACAGCAAAACTATTTTAATCTACCCTGAACAGTTCAGAACAAGTACACAATTACTCAACTGCTTTTTACAAACATAGCGACAGTTCGCTAGATAGTTCATTTATTCTAGTGGGTATCATCTGTTGAATGAAGCATTATTAAAACGTGTTCGCAGTGAGAACGCAAACATTCCCCGTATTAGTTGTTTTGAAAGGTACTATTTGTTCCAGTTCGCTCATTTCCTGAAGTTTATTTGAGATTGCATTTTATACAAGCGACTGAGGGATTACTTTAGCTAAATCGGTTTTTTAATCTTATTTTTGAAAGGATAGTTTTTGTTCTGACTGAAATATAATTTTGTAAACGGTTGAAGGGATGATGACTCGTCGTATTTCGGGTATTGATTTATATAGCGAAATATTTGGTTGTGTAAATATAGTGCACGCATCTAGTCAAATTACCCACTAGGGAAAAAATGGTAACTAATTTTAAAAAGTGGTAAGTAATAGAGCAAAACGATCTCCTTGTTCACAAGTTGCAACAGGACTCTAAAGGGAAGTCTCGTGTAAACAGGATCCATTTCTTGGAATTTATTCAGTCAGTGATAAAGTCAAACGTTCCATGATCTTAGTAGGATCCAGCAAAGTGTCCCAAGAATAATAGGAAAGGTATGACTTCAATGAAATACACAGATCCAAGTTTTATCGCATTACGTTTAACGTTGATGCTCTTAAACATAACAAAAATATTTTCATTGTGTTTTATTCAACTAAAAAGCATTGCATTATTAATTAGGATTCTGTATGCTGTTCTGAACATCGTTTTGTTTTAGTACTTAAATCCTTTGATAAATTATTATGTAATTTAAATTAATTCAGTTTAGTTTTCGACGACATTTAAGCGTGGATTGTGGTATTACGACCTACAGTTTGCTAAGTACAGGTTTAGTTTCTACAATAATAGCATGACATTAAAATTACTAGTCTAATCTAATAATTATGATCAGTGGGAGTATCAAAAGTCAGTGTGGGAGTTCCACAGAGAGCGGTTTACCAAAATTCGTGAATCAAATTCTATTTCGGCTGTATTCTTTGAAGGGGTTCGGAATATTGTGTGTTAGGTAAATATATGTTATAAGGGAACAGTTGGCAGGTACACCAAATACTCATATAAAGAGATTGATTTAATTCAGCCTTGTTTTCAAAGTCGTAATGAAATCTCTTGTTCTTTTGCCAACCATTCACACCTGACTGACTGACATTTTCCAGGACATAATTGTTAGTAGACCAGACTTCAGCCTCGAAGTTCAGACGCCGTGTACTCTTAAATAAACAGTAACTGTGCTCGAATTAAACCAGTTACCAGAAGTTAACTCCAGCGAAATGTGTGAGAAACACACGAATCACGGAATCACAGAATTAAACACACTACAGTAACTTGTTCTACGCCAGCGCTTTTACTTGATGTCTAAACTAAGCTCAGGTGAAACAAGTCTCCTGCAACGAGCTCAATTTCTAGATTACATTCGCTTTGTATACATACACTTGAAGTTTTGGATTGCTGGACAAAGTTACAATGTTCTCTTGTTAGGTTAGTAGTCTCGGGTTATAATTGTCACAAAACATGTTAAAAACTCCGCTAAACAGTGTCTGTATGGACACTGGTACCTACTGGCCAACTATATTAACTAGCCCGCCACGAGCCACGAGCAGAGTGAGAAAAGCCCTGGTAAAATGAAACCGGATAAGTGCGAGTCAGCCTTGCGCACCGAGGGTTCCGCTCGAGTCTTGATTTTTTCCAACTTACGGCATAAAGAATAAAAATATAGCAGTTCTTGTAAGCTCGAAGGACAAACTTAACTTTGTTGTTGAAAAAATGTTCTCCCATAGTATCAATGTACGACACGGTCAATTCTTCAACCGAAAATAAAAGTTTGTAATCCCAAAAAAAAAAAAAATATGATAAAACTACGAATTCCCAATTTTCAGACTTTTTCCTGTATTTGTACTGTAGGATCTATCTTCTTGCCAAATTTCATGACTTTAGGTCAACGGGAAGTACCCTAAAGGTTTTGATTCCCTTGCGAGCGTCAAAACATGTGCCATAAACGGAGCATAAACGGTCTTATCTTTAGATTGCTTTGACTTAGAAGTTATATTTTTTCACTGCTCCAAGGGGCAGCAGACCTGATATATGAAATTAATTTCAGCTTGATTCCTACACGAGTTCCTGAGAAAAAGGTTCTTGACAGACGGACAGTCGGACAGACAGACAGACGGACAAAAAATTGATCCTATGAAGGTTCCGTTCTTGCCTACTGGGGGAGGTGCGGAACCCTAAAAACGGCCAATATGGCTAAGTCGGGGTAAAGCGGTGCGTTATGGAAGAGACTACAGCATTTTATGGATAGGGTTGAAGAAGAGAGTTAAAGGACTATGCATGGAACCGTGGACTAGCAACCACCAGCCACCAGAACAAGACTGCGTCATCCACAGTGACAGCATTATAAATCACTATTTAGCACCCAGAATTCGATAGTATGAACTTATTAACCAAAGAGTTTTTTACTTCATGAACTTGGATTTCATTATACCTACTGCAATCAGACAACGACTACAAAGAATAAATATTTTGTTTTTCTTATTCTCTTCTTATGTTTTCTACGGTGTTTAGCAAGAAGTAGGTACAAGATCATTCCGACTATGTTACAGCCCACTTTTTTACGCCGTCACCATTTGCTATAAATAAGTACAGCAATAAAGAAATATGTTTCTATTTAATGGATTTTTCTGTATGGTGTCGGACGTAAAAGAATTCATACCATCACTTCCCGTGGTTGTCGTAACAGGCGACTATCCCTTAGTCGCTCACCAGAGTATGGGCAGCAGCATTAATAATAATAATATATAATATCTTGGGACAACTCACACACGGTCATCCGATTCCAAACTAGGCAGAGCCTGTGCTATGGCAACCAGACAACTGATAATCATACTTATATATTTCTAAATACATACATATTATAGACAAATTACACCCAGACACAGAACAAATGATCATGCTCATCACACAAAGATTTGTCCTGGGTGAGAATTGAACCCACGACCTCCGGTTTAGCAGTCAGGGTCACTAACCACTCGACAAACAGGCCAGTCATTCTCTGTGCATTGCAACAGCTACACTGCGATTGCCAACCCGCCTGCCAAGCGTGGCGATTATGGCACCCCCTCCTTTGGGGTTAGTGGATGTCTTTCGGCTGATTTACCAGCAAAGACAAACCATCCATTCATTATATTTTGCCTACAAACAAAACCCTATTCAATTTAAGTGCATCCTCCAATTTCTAAAAGTAAGGCTTCAGAAAAGATACCGGCTTTATGTTTCTCGATTTCCTGCTTTGCAAGGCGAAGATTCTGTTGCTTGGTCCGCAAAACATTTTGAACTGAAATGCGGTTTCGGTTGGAACTTGGTTTCTGAGCAAGACAGTGCTGTCTTATTCAGAGGCCGAGCTTATCTCAAACTTACGGATATAAGATTATTTGATAAAAATGAAGTAATTTGGCTAATATAGAATGTTGAGTAAATGGTTTGTTTAGTTTCTTAGTTAATGATGTGGCAGTTGCTAAGCCTGTCACTGATGACTAAAAATACTATTTTTGGAATACAGTAAAAAATATTTTTGTTTCATATTTTTGTCTTATCTTCCTGTCTTATAGGTCAACACTATCCTTATATCCAGGGGCTGGTAGAAAATTGAGAGTTAGGAGTTAAAAACGAGAAGAACCCAACTGTAATACCAGAAGTAAAGGGACAGGCTAAAGTAGAAAATCAACTTCGAATTCTACATTCAAATATCGGGGGTAAAATTTTTCCCCTTAAGGTCAGAAAGGTCACCAAAACAAAACACAACACAACATGGGAAACACTTAATTGTCACTACACAACAATTTACAGGTGTTGTACTAACGCCGATACCGTGGGACGGAACGAGCCCGGTGTGGTAATCAATCAAGTGCTGTCCCAACTTGGAATACAATTATGAACTTGGTCCGTGTCACTGCAGTAGTGTTCAGCCGATGTGATTAATTAGTGTTCTGTTTATAATTATGGATGTGTGTTCTGGTAGGCAGTGTTTGTTTTTGGTATGATTTTTCGATGGGGTTGTTGAGTAAAATGTTTGGTAAGGTGGGTTTTTCTAACTGGTCGTGTTAATCTACAGGGTGTTCCCGAAGTGCGCTCATATTTAAGGGTGGTGTTATGAGTCTGCTATAAAGCCAAGAGATAATATGAAAATAAAAATAAACGTTTTTTTGAAACTCAACCTCCAAAAATGTCTATAAAGTTCCAAACAATCACTTTCAAGCAGTTACCGGCATCAAATCTGTGATTGAACATAAATAAACGCCACAAACTGCATCATATTGCTTCTACAGTGATTTTTATTGATTTTCTTAGTCGTTTTTTAGATCGGGTTTTAAAGAAAAAGTTTTTTTTTTTTGATATTTTGTTCTTCACTGTATAGCGGAAAAAACAACACCATTAAAAAAAATACGAACTTCTGGGGCACACTGTATACCTAAGGTTGGTGTTGATGTCTGCTTTCGTTTTCTCAATATTGTTAAAAATATATACAAATTGAAACTAGGTCATCCCTATTGACAATATACCTAGTTAACCACTATCAGTGTGGATCAAAAAACATCATTTTCTTTGTTTGTTTAGTGTAATGAAAATATAAATCATATACGAGTACATAATATTGATTCCGTTGTATTTCCAAAACATGGCAATATTATTTCTGTTAATTCATTTAACTTATACTAGCCCGCGACTTCGTACGCACATATCCCGTTCTTTCCCTTTCCCGTATAGCCTATAACTTTCCTCATGAATGTGGCTATCATAAACAAGAATTTTCCAAATACGACTGCTAGTTCCAGAAATTAGCGCATTCAAACAAACAAACTCTTCAGCTTTATTACATAAGTATAGATTCTTATTACACCATATTTTTTTTTAAGGATGGGAAATCATCAAATGACTTCTTCCGCTCTGGGCGGAGCGGAAGGACGTGTCAGACTCTTACTGACTAAAACCCATCCGTGATTACACCATACACACTAGAGCATTGAGTAAAATTTACGCGTAAAGTTCACACACTTTATTTTGTTGTCAACAGATTTAGATCAACCGATGTGGACCGAGTCCATAACTCTGCGTTTTTCCCAATACAAAATCCTCGGGATTAAACGATGGATTTAAAACAATGCTCACTGCAGCAACGCTAACAAAACAATAAAAAACTATATTTAGCTTCTGGAAAAAACTATATTTTTAATAAAAGTCTGTGACGTAACAGTTGTTCACAAACACTCTAATTTAATTTCGGCCCAATTTTCCACGAAAACAGAACGATATCTAAAGCTTCAATACCATTGGGCCAGATAGCTTTCTAAGGATCTGTATTCATGTAGGTGTATACTTATTCCTACACTTCAATTCTTACAAATAATACTTCCCTTCCTTTTTATAAGTCAATTGGGAGAAGAAACTTTTATCTGATATTTTGTGCGATACAAATCTGTGTAGACCTATCTTAACTGCCGAAACGGTACCTCAATAACAAGGATTGGGAGCAAATGCTGGTTTGCAACACTAACTTGATATTGGCCAGTCCAATATACACGAGCGTAGGATTATACGTTGTGGGATAACACACGACTATGCATGGAGTTAGTTTGTGGACTGGATGAGGCTTTTTCATTTATTTATGTTTGAACAAAATATTTAAAAAAAACTCGTTACAATACATTTTTTTGTTGTTGGATTAGGTAACCCTATTGAATGAAAATAAAAAGTGATTTGGTTCTATGCAATACGAAAAACTAAGGCATTAAAACAAAAAACCGACCAACTGCAAGTCGGACTCGCACATCAAGGGTTCTGTTCCATCGCCATTATTATAATCTAAACTATTAAAATCAACGTTAAAATCGAGCAAAAAACTCTAATTTAATTTAAGAATTTATCTATACAAACTCTGTGAGCATTTCAAGTGTCTACTTGTTCCCATTAAGACCGAGAAAATATGCCCGAAAAAACACGTTTCTGGTAGGGGGCATCCGTTTAATTTATTATTGTTATAGCGGCAACAGAAAAATAAACTATAAAAATTTCAACTACCTATAACGTTTCATCGGATACAGCCCGCTGATAGACAAACGGACGGACGGACAGCGGAGGCTTAGTGATAGGATCCCGTCGGTTACCCTTCGGGTACGGAACCCTAGACATAGACAAAAAATGTATAATTTTCTGGAAGAGTTTCCTCAAGCCTTGTCAAAGTTTGGCCTTTTTATACTTTGTCTCCCGGGGTCCTGTGTAATTACAATTACATCTGACCTTTCAGAGAATTAACTTCTCAAAAGTGTAATATTTTAAATTCGTCGCAACGCGTTATCTGGGCCAAAGACTATTTGTCCATAGTTTGATATACTACAGATACTAATAACCATCAATTCATTTTACCGCTTGTTCATTAATTATTTCAATTTCCTCTACCATCATTCACTGTAGCAGTTTCTGTCCCTTATTTAGGAGTTATGAATAGTCTACATTCAGGAGTACTTACGTCAGTTTGGTTAGAGCAATGCCAACTTGCCATTATGGGCTTCGTTTGTATCCCAAAGTTAATTATACTTATTTTTGAACAAGAATTTCCTGAATGTATTTCATACCAATATGATACACCATGTGAATTATTTTATAGTGAACTAGCGGACGTCACACGGTTTCACCCGCGTAGTTCCCGTTTCCGTGGGAGTACGGGGATTAAATATAGCCTATGTTACTCGCTGATAATGTGGCTTTCCAATGGTAAAAGAATTTTTTAAATCGGCATTGTAGTTTTTGAGTTTATTCATTACAAACATACACACACAAAAATACAAATTTTTCCTCGTTATAATAGTGTAAATGAGAATGGAGAGACGAAATTCGGGCCATACTCACGCTTCAATGCTTTAAAATCAGTGTAATTTTTTTCTCTGGACCTTACCTAACCTTTATGCGAACAGTTACTACAGGGAATTCAATTACCGGCCAGTTATCATTCATCATGAGCCATCACTCTAAAATATGGGCTTCTTCTAGAACCTCAACAATAAGAGTTAACCAACGTTTGGCATGAAAGAGACCAAGTTTATTATTACTAGTAATTGCATTCTATATTATTATGATTTGCGAACTAATTCCGTCCGCTGACTTGGTTCACATTAATGTCAGGCCTGAGGCTCCTAAGCGCCATTGTGTGCTTTATTTTAAGCTTTAATGTACGGTCATTTATCAAGATTGGTTGTTCATTCTACAACACTATTATTTGTGCTATAATCACTTGAACTAATTTATGATTGGTTGTTATTATTTGAATGATTTTGACAGAACAAAATGTCACTTGATTGTAAAATACTTAATATAAAAGGGTATTTATATTAAGTATTTAAATCATAAAAATACTTAGTATAAAAGTGTATTTATATTAAGTATTTTACAATCAAAGGCATTTGTTTTAATTTTAAATATTTGTTTTCACTAAAACTTATTTTTCAAGAAATCTAAAAAATTCAGACAAATACCATATCGTTCCACTTGCTTGGTTCTTATACTCTCAGTAAAGAAAATCTCAAAACTATTATCAACTTTATAATAAGTATCCTAACAGTGCTTGTCCCATGTACACATTGGGTTCAAACCTCACAAGGGTACACAAAATTTAATTGGTAACCCTTGCAGACTTTGTCTAGTCGACTACAAGTTTACAATGGCCGTGTGTTGTGTATCTCTGCTAGAGGGACGCTGTAAACCTAGACGTTGAGAAAATAAAATTGAAACTGTAAAAGTAAAAATCTGTCGTAAATCTAGATTTATTTGTTGCGGTCTTGTTGAGAGTTATTTTCTTTGCTATATTGTTACTGATGAAAATACACAGGCTTTTTGCGTAGTTTTTTTCAACTTAAAATCATCCTTAAAAAAAACTAGCAAAAGCTAGTTTTAATCAAAACTAGCTTTATCCTGCGACTTTGTACGCATATAATTTCGGGAAACCCTCTTAGTGCTTCCCCATGTACGTGAGAGAAGGGAAGCTACATGAAAATTTTCAGCTTTATACGACCAGTAGTTTCGGCTGTGCGTTATCTGTCTATCACTAACGGCCGGTCTCAATAACGTACGTTTTAGCTACTGTTGGTAGTTAGTTTGATAAAGGTAGACGTTATTGAAACCGGTCGTAAGTCAGGTACTCAGTCGGTCACCAGTAACGGAAGAGTTTTTATATAATATTGATTAGATTATAATATAATCTAGTTTTGTATAAAATATGTTTAAAAATAAAAGTTAGTTATAAAATAAACGATCACTAAACGTATTTTGTGCGGTAACTCATACAAAATCTAATCGCATCCTACCCAGAAATAATTCAAACAAATTCCAAAAATCAAGTTAGCAATCCAACTGCAAATAACAGCCACCCTTTCCATGTCGGTTCCAATTACTTAGAAATCTTTGTTCTTGCATGCTACTATGACTCGAGCAATGCTGAGTCGACAGTATCGCGCCCGCCAGAAACAATATTTTAGCGGTTTAAAAGTATAAAGAGGAACGTGAGCTGTGTGTACGTTGTACATAGAACTATGCTCAAACAGAGACGGCAACTCTGCAGTATTGTCGAGTTTTCATTGGGTAATGGTTACTGGCACGCTACGAGTATTTTATCGTCGCCATTTTATGTCTGAGGTCACTAGGACTTTTGTTAAGAGAAAAAGCAACAGTATGCTTAGGTTTCGATTAAATTTTCAGGCTAGGATCCTCTGGAGGAAAATTATTGTTCGTTCCAGTTCTTGTCTGTTTATTATTGAAGGCAATCTCAAAAGAGGTTAGTAACAAACAATAGAAGACATACAGTTTCACTTTAGCTTACTGTTACTGGCTCAATGCCAGTACTTTCAGATTTGTTTTCCTTATAATAGAGAGATGAGGGATTATAAATTAAGTTCGTCAACGGCAGTGCCTATGGTAGGCGCCAGATAAACTTGCAATAAAGAACATTGACCTTTCCCTAATATCCCTTCGTCGCTACCTGAACAATAAATTATGAATCGTTTCTCATTACTAGAGAACGAATAGGATCACGATAGAAGTCGATTCAGGACAGCTTTATGTATTTATTTCTGGTTTGATAAAGTCAATAAATGTATGTGGGTCAGTGAACATCACCGCACGTTTATCTGGTGCCTACCATAGTAGTAACTTGATTTTACTTCGTTCTAAAGAGGAGGAACATTTTTATTAGCGTTACAGGCATTTTACTCATTTTAAACCAATTCAAAATGGCTGTCATTTGTATATCTTTGACAGCCGTTACGGTTTGTCAGAAGTCATAAATCTGACACCAGTCTTGCCAAGAGGTACCGTGTTACTTTGTTACTGGATTGTGGAGGTCATTCATGCATTATTTGTATGTGAAATACTGGTATTTAGTTGCCTTTGGTTTGCTAGGTAGATTGATTATACTATTTTTGAGCATATTTCCAATAATTACAATATTGAAACTAAAAGTGCTATCATTTAGTTCAATGCGCTGAATGGAAACAGGGGCCAATCAGCACTGTAATCCTCCGTCTAATCGCTCTAAAATACCTCGTGACAGGTTCGCTACCTCCTCATATAGGGGTAATTGTTTAACAAGAGAGTAATTAGCTAGCTATTGTCTTGTTCATACAACAAGTTAAAGGGTCATCTAGAACATTTCCCACAGTTGCTCCAACAACTTATGCGGGTACTTCAATTAAATTGCACTTTAAACGTGGAACTTCTATAAGTTCATAGAACTTAGTTCAAAGTGTATAGCTAAGTTGAGGTAGTCGTTGTAACCGAGCTTAATAAAAGTCTAATGCAAGTTTAAGTCCGCCCATAGTAAGAGGAATTGCAAGAGGTGGGTTTCGTTCGATTGGAATTTTGGAACACGGGGAGTTTTTTTTAAG
Organism: Mamestra configurata; assembly: GCA_002192655.3. Classification (NCBI taxonomy): domain Eukaryota; kingdom Metazoa; phylum Arthropoda; class Insecta; order Lepidoptera; family Noctuidae; genus Mamestra; species Mamestra configurata. The sequence continues at coordinate 333,680 of NDFZ01005482.1, forward strand.
AATGGGAAATCATCAAATGACTTCTTCCACTCTGGGTGGAGCGGAAGGGCGTGTCAGACTCTTACTGACTAAAACCCATCCGTATTCCTTCTAAAGCCCTTTGCGTTCTAGGGCCGCGGTGACTCTTTCGAACAAATTTACAACCCTGGCAGGCTCTGGCCCTAGCGGGCCCCGTCTTCTATGCTGACATCTCTTTGAGGCGCGCGTGAAACACAACGCGCCATCGACCCGGGCCTGGTGGTAATCGGACAGCGAGCCAGAACACGGGACTTACATGTGTATTTTCAAGACTTGTTTATTTATTTATTATTAGATACACCAGCAGCATTTCATACATAGCCATTAGACATAGAAATTAGGTGAAGTGAGCTGTCAATCCTTAACGTTAATTTGGAATGACAGCTCACTTCGTGCACACTATCTTTTCATGATGAAGTTTTTTTTCCAGAATCGATATGCGGCGGTTATTACGTATTGACTTGATGAATTGACAGAGTTAGAGTACTGATATAAACGCCTATTATATGTATAAACAGTTAAAAAAATATGAAGAACTAATATACATTAAAAATAAACAACAATAGAATGGAGGTTCGGGAGTGATCATCTAAACTTGTTGAGAGTGACCGTGTTGACTGGTGTCGGGTGATTTACTTGAGAAGATAACAGCTTGGAAGATTGGAAATACACTATGAAGTGTGCGAATTCAGAAAGACTGATCTACCGAATTATGTTAAACGAACGACAAAGCTTTGAATATTTTTAGGTCACCACGGTAATGAATTAAGGTATGTACCTAATTGGTTTATCAGCTGCCCCGAAATGCTTCAAGACATTTAGTATTTAGCAGTGGTTAATTTAACTTAAACTGCATTACTTTTCAAAGAAACTATAACCATAAACTTTTCATAATTACTTATTTTATTTCAACTCCAAAAGTAAAACAATTAATATCTTTGATTAAATTTCAATGCGCACAATTTCTCCACTGTCCAGTTTGAAAATAAATGATTTAATTTTAACTTTATGAAAAGATTTTAGAGTTTAAAATTGACTGGCAGAAGCCATTGATCGCTTAGCCGTATATTCAATACACTTAAAAGCCTTCGAGCAATTTCTAATGAAGCATCACTAAGGAATGTTAACAGCTACTAATATGGTAAACAACTAATTTACAAAGACCTACGTCGAAGTTTAACAGCTGAGAACTGCGACAGACTTTGAGAGTTCATTTTAAAGTGGTCACGTTCGATGGGATAGCCGTATTTCACTTGGAGATGAAAACAATCGGTAAATATAAAAGACGAGTGATTTTTTTACGCCCCCAATGCTCTGATTTATATTAAGGCCGTTATGAATCGAAGCATTGGCGTTCTTAATAACATGTATCGATTCTGAATGGATCGCTTATGAATTTTTCATGTATGCTGATTCGTTATTGTCTTTTGCCGATAAAAATGTAATTGTAATTTTTAATTATTACTGGTATTTATTTAAATTTTCGGTAATGATGAACGGTTTTCGGTTAAGAGTTGTGGATTCTTTTTTTCGACTCGTATTCGAACACAGTAAGTTACTGAGTCAACGAAGTACTTACTCTTTATCTAATGCGTTTAATTTATGTGATTATTATTATTCGTCTTCCAGAGTTGGTCCTACGACCGGGTGAAGGCCGCTGGAGTCCACTGGATGCAACACTCACAGAACCAGTCGATGTGGCGGCTTTTGGGGGAGGCCTATATCCAGCAATGGACCTATTTTGGCTAAAATGATCACGATGATAATTATAACTAAATATATCTATGGTAGTAAAATTGTGTGAAAATCCACAGTATGTATGTAACTCGGGCTGGTTTCCGCAACTCCACGACTAAGCGCGTATTTTGCGTGTAGGTGGGACAAATGTGTCATTCGATCCACACCAGCTCCCCAAGGAAGGCCAGCAACGCCTTGGTGTTACCAACTATCTCACAGAGGGTACCTGGGGTTCCGAAGTACTTAGCCCTGTAATCTGCGACTACCGGGCAGCTTAGTAGCAGGTGTGCTGCTGTCTCGTCCTCCTCCATGCAGGCTCTGCAGAGTGGGCTGTCAGTGACTCCAAATCCACAGTAGCTACACTTTTTAATATTTAAAAAGTATTAAATTAAATAAAAGTTCCGACACCCTTTCAAAGGGATCGCTACGACCCCATACGGTGCTAACAAGTGCATTGGTACCGATACCGATCACGCATATCATTATTATAGATGCCACGCACAACACCCTTACTAGTTTGATTATTTATAGTTGCGACTGCCTGCTGTCAAAGCACTATTTGTTTAATCTAATAATTTTGTCCTTTGGAAACTAAGTTCTGCTGACACAACAATTAAGCCATTACCTATGCGATCGTCAGAAGTTCTTTAATAAGACACTTGCTTGACACCCGAATTTGAAAAAAGTAGCGACGCGTCACAAATTATAAACGCGAAAGTTTGTAAGTTTGGATGGATGGATGGATGTTTGTTACTCTTTCACGCAAAAACCACTGAATGGATTTTGATTGAATTTGGCACAGTGGTAGATTATAGTCTGGAATAAAACATAGGATACTTTTTATCCCGGGAGCCGCAGGTGGCAACTAGTATTTCAATAAAACAATTACAGCTGAGCTGTCTCGCGTTTTCAAAATTTTCACATTATTGTTGCAATAATCTCCGTTCCAGAATCCGGGCTTTAGTTTCTGATTTGGGCTTCTTCATAGCTTGTGACACAGTTTCTCCTCGCTCAATCTTATTATGTAAATCTAAGGCAGTTTTCAAACGATTGCCGCATTAACCTGCTTCTCAAATATCCAATTCAATTCGTAACCTTTGAAAAGAATCGCAAAAACAAACTCTTAAGTCAAGATTCCAGTTCAATAGAAAACAGTGATCTACTATCGTTTTCCCGATGTATTTACTGAACAATGGCTTAAATCAATTAGTTACTTACCTGTCATCGGGCCCATTTTATCTGAGCTGCCGGCTCAATAATATAACGTCCAATTGCACTATCCAACATCGGGACCGATAGTTAATCGATTGTGTTGTGTTGGGTTCCAACGTCAGCGAGTATCGGGGAGCGATTTCGTATTATTAGCAGTTTTTGCAAATAATTATTTTGAATTCAGTCTGTTGCAACAAGGCAGAAACATAATTTTACGCTTACTCATTTTTTGTAGGCAGTTGGACAAGGAGATATTACGTAACATTCTGCATACCTAATTGATTTACAGCATAGAAAACACAATATTATTTTACTCAATGCAAAACGTATAAAGTGAGTTCAAATATAACCTAAACTAAAACTTCAACATTTGTGAAGTTTATGCTTTTGCACGATAGCAAGTTTTGTTACGTATACGCTGGAGTTGGTGTCTTCAACTCAACTGACTTGCACTTTGTAAATATTCTCACCTGTGTTCTCTGAGTTTAACTGAAAACTATCTAGCAGTCGACTGCGCGATGAAACTTACAACTAGACAGTACAGTATGCAATATCATCATCAGGTTTATGGACAACTTCAGTCAATTCAGGAAAATTACACAAATCAAGCTTTGGTCTTAGAAAGATAAGACAAGCACACAAACTACATAGCCTTTTAAGTTTAAGTTGGGTTGGAAGCTGATCCCAACGTAGTAAGGGTCAAACTGGATTCTGTTGCGTTCCTAACAGGGTTTAGGTACATGGGGCGCCTATCTGCCTTCCAAAAAAAAGTGACTGGGTACCTACACGGTAGGTACCTGGGCAAGACTATTGTCAGATTTTTTGACTTGTGATTGTTCGTAAAGATTGTAGAAGATCTTCAAATAACAGCCGGGATAACGGCTTAACGTGGTTTTTGAGGCACGGGGTAATGGACGGCCACCAATCTACGGACTGACCTCGGTAAGCGTCGCTTAACTCCGAAGATTGATTCGTGCGGCTGTTACAATTTAGCCACGAGCTTTTCCAAAGACAAGCAACAACTTAAAAAATATACGAAACCATAATTTCGCATAACTTTGAATATTATACGACACTGAAGAGCGCTGATTTCATGGCCAAACTCGGGAACAAACGTCGTATTCACGCAGAGGGACGTTATCACGTCCCGTGTCCCAGCGGGCAGGAGGGCCGGTTGTGAGGGTAGACAGGTTCAACTAATGATGCTAGCTTGCACACATTTTTTGTTATGTTTTGCTCTATGTTGGCAATGTTGCTATATTTATAGGTACGTCACAATAGATGGTTTTGTAGAAAGGAGACGATTTTGATTTACATTTATTAAGACGAATTATAATAGCTGAACCGATTTTTATGAAATTTGTTATAGAGATAATATGGGACCCTGGAAATGGTTCAAGGCTATATTTACTTCGAAAATTATTTGTAATAAAAAAATTAGTAAAACATTTTTTTTTAAGTTAAACGGTTTTATTGAAAATAAAGATTCAAATGATGTAGACAGTGTACTAAAAGCTAGAAAACAATTCGGGAGGTCCTAGGTACCAGTCATCACACCACTCTCCTCATCAGTCTAGGGCATTGATCAGACATAAAAATAAAATCGTTGGGCGTGTGAAACGCAAGCGAATCCGCAGGCGAAAGCTGGTAACATATAACATTTTTACTTCTTAAATGAACAGAGTTACAAAAGTTTATAGCTGAGTTGGTAGGTGTAAGCTAACAATAAGGCAAAATGCTGGTGTTTGGAACCGGACTAGCGTCTAAAGCATGCGTAGAATACTCTGTTGTAGTAAAATATGATTTCTAGAAAGCGCTGAATGTACGCACTAACCAGATATGGCGCCAGTGGCTTCAACTCATGATTTCATTGCCTATAGCTAATATCACTACAACAAACAATATTTATTGTTAGTGTACTTGAAAGTTGCTACAATACTATTTTTGGACCAGAAACCGACAATGTGAAGTGAAATTAATTAATTGACTTGAGCAACGTTAGTGTCGCAGTCACTCTAAACTGGCAACCCTGATTTGGTATCAAAGAGAAATTTCAATTATTCCAAATTCAGAATAACTAATGAACTTGTTTATTAAAAAGGGCGATAAAGATGAATATAAAGAGAGTGCAATTAAGATGTAACAGCTATCAAAAAAAGAAAACATTTAACCTCGGTTCCCGGAAAAAAATTGACACGTCACAAATTAAACGCAAGTCAAATGATGTGATTGGCTGTTGAAAACTCATTCAAAGTCAGACAGCTGAATAACGCGTGTTTGACAATTAGTCGCAATAATTTTATGATCATTTTCGTTCGAGAAACTGGGCCTTAAAGCATTAAGTACGACGTAAAATTTTAAGGACTGGACTGGACAGTTAAGAGGCCTTAGGCGCGACCTACTGTTCATTATGGTCTATAAAACAAAATTAAATTAAAATTTTGCGCAAATTGCAAGGATTGCACGATAGCCTCGGGCTTGAACTACCGGGTGCTTACATACTGATGAGAAGACTGACTGACTTTAAATGCATCGTTTTTCGGGAAAACAAGCTCTCTAGATTGTCAATTTCTTAGAACTTACAGAGACTACATCAATATTTATATAAAATTCTTCCGTTACAGAGTGACTGACAGACAACGCTCAGCCGAAACTACTGGTCGTAGAAAGCTTTTCCCGAGATTTCTACGGGAACGGGAAAAAACGGGATATGCCTGTACAAAATCGCGGGCAAAAGCTAGTAGTTAATAAAACCCCGAATATGTTGTGTCATCAGAGTGATATAATGTAAAAATCTGTGAGCGGTTTCGATCCAAATCCGAGAATTGACGGTCCGAAGAAGCCATAGCACTACTTGTAGGGAGGTAACGCACTAAATCCGAACTGCATTCGTCCCAATTTAATATATTTCCAGTTCAGATAGAACTGGGAACTCAAAGGATTCGGATTGGACGCAGTGAACACTCTCACCGTGAAAATTAAGATGACTTGAGCTGTCAATTCCCAGATTTTTTTGCGGAGTGACACCTCACATCGACCAAGTTTACACCGTGATTTTTTTACAGAATGGACCGATAGTTTCATAAGGTACAGAACTTATAACAACAAAGATAAGGGACATATCTATGTACCTGCTTCTTCTATGTCGTTCCCCCACTGGTGGCATCCGTCGCGTCTCCAAGTTTTGCTGTCTTATGCAGTGTAGACTACTCGGTGTGTGCCTATAGATACCTAACTAGTTGTCTAACAAACTTCTGACTTTAATCCTAGTCAGTCATCAGCCGTTGTCAAGCTGTTAATTAGAAATTAAAATTAATTCCAACTTTCTCTGTGTCTCCAGAAGTTTGGATTACCTACATTAGGTATTATGTCCTTAATATTGTTTCGATATCATCTGTACCTAACTTTGATATTAACAAAAGTTATTTTATTAACAAAATCCTCTTTTCTCGTGTTGTTTTATTTTGCTCTTGACTCAGGCCATGCCTATTCTTTTTCTGGTGATATTAATATTATTGGTACTTATTTCAATGGGTATGAATTTAAAAAATTTTTTTTTTTTTTTCTCGTGGCTTATTACATAGACACTGTTCATTTCCCAGAGTAAAAAGCGATAGTGTAGCTGTCTATCATCCAGGGTTGCGGAATTTGTTCGAAAGAGTCTCCACGGCCCTGGAACGCAAAGGGCTTTAGAAGGAACACGGATGGGTTTTAGTCAGTAAGAGTCTGACACGCCGTTCCGCTCCACCCAAAGCGGAAGAAGTCATTTGATGATTTCCCATCCTTAAAAAAATAAAAAAGCTATAATCATTGAAAAAAATTTTGGAATAGAGTTTATTTGTGCCAAGCATTTTATAAACAAACAAGTAAAAATAAAGTTTATAAGTCTATTATGAAAGTTGGCAATCGGATCAGCACTTGCATTGTAAACCTTTTAAAAACAAATAAACAATTTTTCCTTTTATAATATTACTAGTTGCCGCCCGCGACTCCGCCCGCGTGATTGTCGAAAATTATCCCAAGGGAACTCCCGGGATAAAACTATATCTACTATGTCCTTTCCCGGGACTTATCTTTATACCAAGTTTCATCTAAATCGGTCCAGCCGTTTTCGCGTGAAGAAGTAACAACACACACTCACAAACATTCGCCTTTATAATATTAGTGTGATGATTAGTTTAGACGATAATATTTGCTATTCGCTTCTCACTTTCTATACATAACAATTCCGCTACTAACGAATTTCCGGCTTGCCATTCTCCGCAACAGTAAGTATCATAAGATCATAACTGTGCTTCTATTGAAGGGGTTCGATCTAAGTCAATGTTTGTCCGAAGATAATACGTAGTTGAAAATCTCACGGGTTGTTGTCGAATGCCGCCTTCACCGCTTAAATAACACGCTGACAACCATAAAATATGAGTGCCTTCCCATCAAGCCACTTGAATTATTCAAAGGGTATACTTCCGTCATCTTCCTCTCTTTATGTACCTACTTATCTTCAAACAGAAGGACAGTATTGATCTTCAATGTTAGTTTCTTTAAAAATATTGCTCAGAATATGAAAACATGATTTTTATTTCTAATAAGGTTTGGTAAAGCATTGAAAAGTTTTCTTCTTAGTATATCAATACTCTGCAAAAGCTGAATTAACCCAAAATCACTAATATTGTTTTTACTTTTTGTTTAGACATAAAGTTTACAACTCAAATTTTGATCACAAATAACATATTGTATCATACAAGTAAAAAACCTTTACTTTTGACGTGACAACGTCTAATAAATCGATGAACGCCGGCTGCACGCACGAAAAAGGATGACTCAATGTAACGTTACGCTCATTGTAACGTTACGATCGGAGCGAGAGCGCTGCACGGGCGAGTGAAAGGCACGATCGGCTTGAGCGTTCGGCTTGCGCCGCATCTATCTCTCTTCCACTCGATTGATGTTGTCACGTTAAACTATCGTCCGTAAACCGACTTTACAGACAACAATTTTTTTATTACCTTAGCAGCTGGTTCGCAAATGACTTAAAATACGTCTGTGGCAAGACTACTTGATCATTGAATTCGAACACATTCTTTTTTCAGCAAATAAGATCGTGACATTTATACCCCTAGTCAGAACAACAATGTACAGCGATCTTAACTAACCAATCGGATATCATAACAAAACAAATTTCCTTAAATCAGCGCTTGTGATTGATCATTCCATCGGGTATGTATCAACCAATACCTATTAAGGAAGCATTGGAGCTAGATCGCAGTCCTATTGAACGAGGGGCCCGACATCATTAGGTTAATTGATTTCACGATACTATCGCAGAATGGATGAAGCTTATCACAAGTATCACTGTCACGACGAGATCAATCGTCTGCCTCGTTACTGGCTCTAACGATAGCAATCAGAATAAGGGCGTTTTTTGCCCGTTTTTAAAGAGTTTTCTTTTTCTTGAGAGGTGTTATTAAAGCGACGTAACGTCAAAGCCGCTGTTAGAAACGAGTATTATCATCAGGGAGAAATAAGTGACAGTTCAAATAGGTATTGGTGCACTAAGAAAGTACTATGGAGTTGGTCTTGATACTTTTTTGAAGAAAATTATGAGGTAAGTTCACTAATAAGATTACATTCTTTTTAAGCCTAATGGTCTGTCTAAAACCCATTTTCATTTCATTATACCAAAATAAATGGATTTGACCTTTAAAATTTTGGTAAGTACCCTACTTCAAGGTTTCCAGACAAAATATTAAAGGTAATGCTTCTGAGCTTCTAGCAAAATCGACGTACATTGAGTTTAAATCGCTTAATCCGTAAATAGAAGCAACGTCGAGATACATAACATAACAGTTATAAGATGAAGTAATGTGTTATCTTTGCAGTCGTTAAATCTTATGTGGTTATATCGTTTAGAATGCAATATTCTGTTATGAGAATTCTAAGTCTTTGAAAAATTTACTCTAAAATGTCTGACTGCGCGAGTTGCACTATCTGCACAAAATAATAGTAGTTAACTTCTGGAGGCGATGGTGGTGAAAGACGCTCGCACTTAATATCAGATATTATGATTACAACTGAGAGACGACCACTGCTGGACATAGTAATCGCCCAAGTCCAATGCGTCTCACATCCAGCGGATTTCCGCGGCCTTAACCGGGTCATCGGTCCACTTTGCGTCTAACGCAGCCTTTTTCGGTACGTGATCATCACTCCAGAACGTTTGGACTTCATCACCTATATGTTCTGTGAGCAAAGTACCCTGCCCACTGCCAGTACCAGATATCCTCGTTGTGAATTTGGTAAGTGCATCAATATCTTCTCAAAATCGCGGATTCTTGCCATTCGCCTTGACCATTGGATGTTTATGTGGAACTATGAAGACCTTAGGTTCAGAGATCAAATTCGTGAGAAACTTGGGACAGCTAATGTAAACTGATTGCTTACAAGCTTCATAGAGACCAATACTTTAGGTTTATAGCCACCTTGAATTATGCAATGTTATATGCCTTGGCAGGCTTGGTTTTAATTGCTTTGGTATTGAACGAGCATCTCTGAAGCTGGTTTTGCATTGATATATAAATATTACAAGATATTTACACTATATAGAGAGTAGACTTTTATTAATGGCTGTATGAAACAAATATTTATACGTTCAACAAAGATTTAAGAATACTTTTACTGTTTGAATAACTCTGCTTCTGCGAGAGATTCCATGTGATGATGTTACAGTCGCTGTGCTTTTGACAAATTTTCATATCGGTCGCAACCGCTCTTACGCACTGTATCCGATCCGAATGCATGGAAATACGTTCCGAAGTAGTCATGGAACCATTTGTATGGTTGGTTACGCACTAAATCCGATTTCCGTCATCCGATTTCTCTCCGTTATCCGTGAGTTTCCAATTCGGAAGAACTATTGATGGAGCGAATAGATTGGATAAGAGATCCGGATTAGTGCGTAAGTAATATCCGAATTCGGTCCAAGTTTTAAGACTCTAGATCCATATTTTCACGAAATCGAATCGGATGCAGTGCAAAATGCAACGTCCGAATTTGGCCCGAGTTTTGATATCCTTATTTTCACGGATTTGGATCAGATGTAGTGCGTAACCGCTCTGAAACAAATGAAATACGAAATTATCATTCATTTTTCACATCACATTTTCCGTCCCAGCCCCTTTTCAATATAGAATGTGGTTGGTCGACTTCCAATATTAAATATTGCGAGAGACCCTGAAAGCAGTACCTTCGTCAAGTGGGGACACTCTTGACGTTGCACAGAATCTTTTCAATTTGATCCGGGACCCTGATCAGACCTATATTAAGACTCTAGTGTCTGATTTGCATGAAACTTATTAAAAATAAAGTTATAAGATCTCTCGACCTCAATATGAAGAATAAATTATTCTGCGGCGATTAAAAATTTATTAACGTTCTGTTTCATTAATTTTAATTATTTTCAGAGATTTTTACGTATGATTGTCATGCAAATGAATTCAAATTAAAATTGTAAAGTTTTGAGTAAACCTATTTTATTTCAAATTCACATTCAAAATAAATTTTACTAAAACCATGACTGACTTAAAATTTAACGTCACAAAATATATGGAACTTCAAATTCCTGGAGGCAGAACAATATTCGAATTTCATACAAAGCTTAACCGGTTTTATCTTAGAGACTTGATAATCTCGACACAGTTACTTTCGAAGTACATCTTAATCGCTTTTGATAAGTTTGAAGCGAGCACAAATTTTCTCCAACATAGAGGAAGCAGGGAGTAGCTCGAGGACAAAACATAACAGAGAAATGTTCGAACTTTCAGTCTAGATTCGTCGGTATATCGTCGACCCAATGACTTGAAACTTTTTCAAGGTGACTTATCTTCTTACCCTTATGACATAATCTTACAAGTATTAGGCCACATATGAGTAAACCATAAAACACTCGGCTCATCACAAGGCTTACACCGTAAATTTAAAAGGCCTTTATACGTGGGTTTGTGGGGCCACCCCTCCATTACCATAAAATTACGTGATATCACTTTCTTCTGATGTGTCGTAAAAAATAAAAACGTGAGCTGAACAGTGAACCTTTTAGGTTTACCCCTGGCGGCGGTGTTAATTAAATTTAATTAATTTTATGTCTCAACTGAGGATATGCTAAGATACTTTGCCTGTCTCATTAACAGCAGTGGCCCAATCTTTGCTTAAATGTTTAAACCCAGTCATCATGATCAATAAAAATACCTGCGTGTTGCAAAAATGCTACAAAACAGTCAGATTAATCAATTTAATGCATCACCACTTGCTGATTAAACCACAATGAACGATGTCAATATACCTTCTACAACCAATACGTGGTTATGTTTACATTACACCTCACTCGTTTATAATATCGTATAATCGTTAAATACATAAAATTGTACAGTTTTTGGGTCATCTAGATCAATCACCATCAATCATCTTTTAATTCAGATCACAAAATGATACAAACATAAATCATTTTCGACAACGCAATAAATACGTAAAATGGTAATTTGTCAGTCGCACCACGAATGCAATGCAAATAGAACACGCACGCTGCGCACGCGCTGCATAGGGTCCTTAAAGTGGGCGTGCGTGTCCAGCAAATGTGTTTGATATCGTCACCCGCATATTGTATGAGGGTTTGATGTATGGATGCACATGGATGAATAGTAGTAAAAGTTATGCTGCAAATACTGGATCGAAAAAATACGCTTAGTTAGGGGAACTAAGTACTATGATTAAGAACAAGCATTGTCGTTACGCGGCCATGCTTCGCGTCTTCTGGGCATGTTTCCAGATGACAGCGATGTCTAGGAGTACTTTGACGCCTAAGTGTATATATTTTTGTATTTGTATACCTACCTATGTAATTATTAGCATTAAGTATAAAAAGATAGTTATCTTTATAAAAAAATAGTGACACTCAATACCTTGATTGTGTTAGTGTTTTGTATTTATGTGAAATATCGTTTTACTTAAAGAGAGAAGGACAGGAAGATGATGAATTATTTAATAGATTAGAAACTTGCTTGGCCTACTCACGAAATTCTATTGGCCATTTTTTGTAACACCTGTTTGTATAATTATAGCAAAATATTTTTTTATGTTTATTCATAAAAATAAATACATTTTTGATGTGGGTAAATGTAGTTTCAAATTAAATTTCATAAGCCAAAAGCTTTCATGGGTAATTTTAGTTATAGGCGTATTTTAAAACTAATTGTACATAGGGCCCTTGTGTTATATGTGCGGAATGTAAAGTAATTACGAAACATGTTTACTATGCTTAAAACTTTTATGTAATTCGGCTGCTTGTGGCTAATTTAGTCGTGATGAGTTTAGCTTGGGTTCCGTGCCTCCTAATTTGTTTTTTAATTACTTTACGGGAAGGTCAAGTTTCCTAAATGTTTGAAAGAAGAAGTTATACAAAATTAATAGCAATATAAGTGGTGTTTAGACATTATATACCACTAAATAGCAAGAAAGACTGGTTTCATCGCCCACAGAGGGTGACGGGTCCGCTTGGAAATCATAAGGGACTGCAGAATTCCGTGATTTTAGTCAGTAAGAATTTGACAGATTCCTCCGCTCATCCTACGCACCTTTGTGACGTCGTGTATGGGACAGTGGAGCATGTTCTCACACTATCCAGAATGTCGTCAAATCCAGGAGAACACCGAACTGATAAGGATTGAACGAGGTATATTTCAAGGCGACAGGCTGAGTCCTCTGTGATTTTATCTGGCTTCAACCCTCTCAGTATACAGCTGGAGAGTTCAGGCCAAGGCTACGGGATGACATCATATTCCAGAGCATTTCATTAGACAAATAAATAAATACTGCTCGCTCATAGAGTATTTGCACTATTAAAGCTGAAAATGAAAACCGATTGATCAAACACATTGCCATCGAAATCGTAGGTATCATATTTCTATCATAATTTTTGATGAATTTTAGGTCACGTGTCAACACTTTAGAGGTACGGTGACTTGATGATAATATTTTATTGACACTTCGATGCCAAATCGTTATATCGTGGTAAGGTCATTTTATGGCTTGAAATAAACGTTTATGAGTGTAACGGCCACCAATATTTTAAAGGTCGCTGTTATCGCAAATTCATACCAGAGTTTAGAATATATTTTTTTTAAATTTGGAGGGTAAGGACTTTTATTGTCAACGCAAATTTTAACACATATTTTAAAGGTTTTTTCCCAGCTTTGTATTGTGATTAAATAAATAAATTAAAAATGTTATCATCCTACGCTGATGTGAACTGCCTAAAACACTATTGAGTCATTGTGATGTAAACACGAAGTATGTAGATTCATAGCCATGCCCAGTACTGCAAAGAAAATAAAATCCGTTAAACTTATTCTCCTGGCCTACATAACAATATTTTATAGCCGACAATAACTATAATTGTCGAAATTCGCTCACACGCTACCTCCACCATTATCGCCTGTTTATACAAAACTCGAAAACAGGCATACAACGACTGTTTGCATCATAAATAATAATTTGCCAAAAGCAACCGAGTAAAGTAAAATTTCGTTCTGTTTAAACATTTTTCGCCTAAACGAAAAATAAAAACGTCGAAAGTTACGCAAATAAAGGTTAACTTAAAATGGTAATTGGAATGCTGACACGATATCCACGAGTAAATATTGTATGCAAATATGTAAATAAAATTTTAAACTGAAATTTAAAAGGACAGTTTTATTTGCCGTTTTCCAATGGCTGGGACACGCAGGGTGTAGGAATACGTCCTATTTTCCATTTCTGGAATGAAATAGAATTTAACTCGGTGACACAATTATTATGCATGTATAACATTTATCTGTTGTCTTTGAGATACTTACCTTAATTACATCATCTAAAACAAGTCGAAGTTTGATCAAAATTCTGACTAAAATTCAATACCAATTAGATAAGATATAAATTTTTGATGTGATGTTTGATGATTTTTTTTTCATTCAAACAGCCGTTTAAATAAATACTTAACTAACTATATACACTACAAATAAAAATAAAAACTCCTAACTAAATTAACCCTAAAATATGGCGTCAAAAATTCATCCGTATCGCTGTCGACTGGAAGTGTACCCAAAAGACTGGCGGCATTGCCACTTTGTATGCCAATGCTAATTCTTTGACCAAGGTAATACCCAGCCCTTGGGTCACGAAGAATTGCGAGCAGAGCAAGTGTGATCTTCAAACAATCTGGTATGAAAATCAAACACTCACCGAATGCCAATTCATATATGAAAATATTATGTATGTGCGGAAAAATCGTCATCTTTTTAGTAAAATTAGTGATAGACATAATTTTAATACTAGAAATAAAGACAAATTAGATCAACCATTTTTTAGATTAGCTAAAGTCCACAGTTCTTTCATGGGGTATTGTGTTAAATGTTACAATAAGATACCTTCTGACATATTAAAACAAAATGAAGGAAAATTTAAAACTTATGTTAAAAGTACACTTTGTAAACAAGCATATTACAAATTAGAAGATTACATTCAGGATAAGAATGCTTGGAAACATGCTGGTCCTGCTCCATAGGACAATCAAGGGTGTAGACAAAATCCAACTGGTTGATCTATGTATTAACTTTATAGATATACTGTTCCTTTTTTTGTGTTTCTATTTTTCTGTTGACTCACACACTGTTTAATTAATGGTTCCAATGTTTGTAAATATGTGAGTACCATTTACCTAAATTTCTTTAGAAAATGAATAAGTTTACCTCTACTGGTGATACTTTGTTCTTATAAGTAGCATACTCTGGGTGCATCGTCCTCACATAATATTAAATTAATTTTTGTATACCAAATTTTGTAAATCATTATTTGAAAAGAGTAACTATGGAGTTTCTTGTCCGTTCTTCTCCATAAGAATCTACCTTTCCGAATGGACAGTAGAGTCACTTTATTAATGTAATTCTATTATTTTTACTGAACTGTAAACGATGACGTTCAAAAGTGCCGTTTAATGGCCTAATTGAAATAAACGTTTTGACTTTTGACTTTTGACTTTTTTGAATGTCGTCGAACTGACTTTTAAAAAATCAACTATTTATTTGGTTTGAATTCTAAATTGATATAAATTGATACATTAATAACTCATACATCAGCACAAAAATTCCATTTAAATATCGTTAGTATCTAACAAAATACACGTTATTACGTTCTTAGAACCACACTCCCCTTGCAAGGGCTGAAGAGCTTATTATCATACACAATAACCATTTAATATATTTTATAACAATGCCAGCAACTCCCGTTTATCCCTCTAGAAAAACAATAAAATCCATACAAACACTAGCAGTCTGTTTCCCTATAAAACCCAATATATTTCTTGAAAACGGGATTTATGTCAATGAAGTTGAAAATCGTCCCCTCGGCAGCGCATATCAACACGTCAATATATCAGATCGGGCCCGCCATTTGTCAGCCATTGCTATTTATAGGGTAGATACGTTGCCCAATCGATAGGCAGCGATGTATAGGGAATGTGTTCAGTACATTTGTACTGGATAGTTTGGACGTTTAGTGCAAGTGTGCTTACTAGTTTGATTGACTAGTGCTTGATGTTTAGAAGACCTATCGATTTTTTTTCGAACTTGAACAAGTAGTTGGAGCGACAATCTTCGCAGGGTAGGTAACAGCTGGATAAGGATCACCGAGAATCTTGATAAGTTAAGTTGATCTACGCTTTATATTTGCCATCAGAAATTAAATAGTAAATGAAGCTGCTGGAGAAAAAGACATCCTTACAACACAAGCAAACTACTAAATCTACAAGCAGCCATTACAATAAACCAATCACCCGTACACAAAACATAAGATTTATAACACGAAACTCTTGTTATCAGCAAACTAATACACTTCGCAGAGCACATAACACCAATAGTTGCTAATAGCCGTTATCACGTGCCCAGTGCATTAATCTCTCATCTGAAGTAATCCACTATACCAAGATAGGGTATCGGCAATTCTGTTGAGGCGTGCCGGACTAGAGTCCTATGCCGGAATTGGGACGGTTTCATAATGGACGATGTGTCATTTTCGATTGTGTGCACGCGATCTTTGGTATGACTCTCTGGTTAAATGTGGAACGTTTCTGGTAGTTGGTTTTGATATTTAACTTTAGGTAAGCAAGAAGTTATTACTAATGGTGAATCTGATCATGGGCGTCATTTCCTTTTTAATTTACTTTTTAATTTTTATTTATTCTTGACTCTAGTCTAGGTCATAGATGACAGAGACAAAGTCGACGATGGAACGAGCTTACCCAGAAGAAGCCTGTTCACTCTAATTTTGAAGAGATTAGGGTTGTATGCGTTCGAAAACTTACACTCATTTTCATAGAGTGACCAGCAATTACAAAATTGATATGATTATAATAAAATTTAAATCAATTTCCATGGCTATCCTTACATTGATTGTTTCAGCAGAAAGTTGTCAATTTCTGGTCATAGGCCGCCCTCAAGTGTCGCCACATCAATAAATCCTGTGTGTCTCATATGCAGCGGATTCCCGCGACCTTCACCAGGTCGTCAGTTTACCCTATGGGAGGCCTTCTAACGCTGCATCTTCCGGTACGCGGTCGCTATTCCAGCCGGTCTATTCTGTCAGCGTCTCAAAGTATTAACTTAGGTGGAGTAAGCATGAAGTGAATTGCCATTCCATCTGGTTTGTATGGATTGACAGTTCACTTCGTGCTCACTTCACCTATGCTTACAGAATCGCACCGCAGAACCTTTTGACTATCCACTTAAGGTTGGCGATTCTTATATAAATATGGCATTGCAGGCAAAAATAACTTCTATCTACCACAATGACACTGCTACCGTTATTTTTATCCTATTGGTATTATTTATATAATGAATTGGCTACTCAGCACACCGAAATCAATTCAAATTAAGTTACTCAAAATGATTTTATCATCTTTACATTCGCACTAATTCAGTAGATAACATTATTGTACTATCCGAAAGATCGCAAACAAACATAACACTAGATACTGTTCCTAATTCCCACATAACATAAGTACTGAGATACAATACCGTGATACCATTTATGGTCGAGATGGGCGCCTCTGATAATTACATACAGTCGGTAATTGATCACAACTCATAGAACAGTCGTTAGTCTATTTAGATTTGGGTCGCATATATTATTTGTGATAATAACGTGTGGAATATGTTTTGTTAGATACGGTTTATCGTTTCTATTGAATGTATTGGACTGGTTTGGTAATGATTTTATCGCTCGTACTTTCGATTAGTTTTCTTTAGAAATTGGGATTGAAATGTGTATAAGGTTTCAAACTTTACGTTAAGTTTTTAAACTTTGAATTTCAAAACGTCATCGGACATATTTTCGTTTCAATTCAGAAGTCTGATGCGACTAAAAATTAGAAAAAATTGGCTGTCTGTAAAGTCGGTTAACGGACGATAGTTTAACGTGACAACGTCGTAACAAAACATTGATGAAATATCGTAACGTTACAATGAGCATAACGTTACAATGAGTCATCCTTTTTCGTGCGTGCAGCCGGCGTTCATCGATTTATTAGACGTTGTCACTTCAAAAATAATTTAAAAAAAGCTCTCAAAATGGTGAAGAATTCATCATGAGGAAACTGTTATCATTAAAAACCAAAAAAATAAAGATATGTAATGTCCAAGGCTTTTATTCCAGCAGTGGAAACAACAGCTGATATATGTACATATAAAAGGTACAGTAATTATGTGATATATTCCTTTA
This sequence comes from Mamestra configurata, assembly GCA_002192655.3. NCBI lineage: Eukaryota > Metazoa > Arthropoda > Insecta > Lepidoptera > Noctuidae > Mamestra > Mamestra configurata. The sequence goes on from NDFZ01005482.1 coordinate 351,449, forward strand.
TGAATAGTAAAGTGCAACAAAAGAACCGTTAAGTGAACCTGGGTTTTCTAGAAATCAAGTCGACAAGGAAAATCAATAACAATAAACAATATTGATGTTAACTATTAATTTGAACACGTACGCTGTACTGCGCTCAGCAAATTGACACTCGAGCGCCAAGTATAAAAGGAAATGCTCAAAAATATATCAAATTTTATACTCGTTTTTATTACAAGTTTTAAAGTGAATATTAAAGTCTGACTTTATTCCGTTTTTTTTTTTGGTATATTTAATATTTTTTGACGCAAGCCATGTTTAAAATATTTATGAAGTTTGCATTTAATTATGTGGAAATTATATATTATTAAAATTTTACTTTACACGATGCTGATCTACTGGGGCATTTTCTAACTAAGTTACTAATGAGAATGAAGACCATTCTCAAATCATGTCTTTTGTACTTGAGTAAAAACTATCGAGACATTTGTATGAATATAGTTTTCAGCATCGAAACCAATATTTTCAAGCCACATTATACGGCAAAATACTCTCGTACCCAATAAAACACAGCAACAATACACACGTAGACTCAATAAAACACCCTTACAAAACACCAAAAGACGGTAACATTCCTCGAAAACCAACAAGTCGCAATTACAACCCTAAAGATTAATCAGGAAACGCCCAAGTAAGCGTTTAACCAGTCCAAATTGCTGCAAAAGGTACACCAACATTGTGATCAATTAAGTTGATAGCCGATTGAGTACCCCACTTTGCTATACCTATGGGTACCTATGCGTTGTGGGCGCGACCGCAAGAACCCCAAATTCCTGGCTGGTACTTGGAACGGAACTTTAATTGTCTCGGTAGTAGGATGTAGTTTAACTACAGTTTTCGTTTAAGTAAATAGGTGGTCTTATCGTAGAAAACATAGTTGTACCTAATGGTATGTGAAAGGCTTTGTCTCCATGTAAACGTTAAGTAGGAACGATAAATATCCCGTTCCCGTCTATAGCCCGCCTTATGAATGTGGCTATCGTATACAAAAAGAATATTCCAAATCTGACTAGCAGTTCCAGAGCTTAGCGCGTTCAAACAAACAAGCAAACAAAACTCCTCAGCTTTATTATTAAATATAGATATAGAGTTTAGTATAGATAATTGCAACAACAGTGCAAGTTCAACAAAATCCTACGTAAACCTTGACATTCATCTTTCACTCAGTTAATCTCGCACTCTGTCTTGTTTTCTATTGAGCATTGAAACTTCCAAGTTGCACTGTGTCAAACGTCGTGTCCTTGTCCAAGAAAGAAGGTAAAAACTGGATGAGAATTCTACAAAATTCATATTGGCTATAGGAGAATGCTGCTACCGGTGTCTTGTCATAATACCTTTGTTGGACTTATGTGAATATTCACCAATCACCTTCCTGAAAAGTCGAAACAAAAATATAAGGTATCTACTTTTTACTAAACCATTAAAGTACGATATTATGAACCCGAATCGTAACAATTCGATTCCATCAACACTTTCACGGTACATTTCCTACGACATTTTCTTATTCATAGAAAAATTCCTGATCAGTTCCTCTGTTGTATTAAAGTGGCAAGTCATATATGGCTCCCGCCATTAAGGGGTGCAAGTAGCCGCGGTGCCAATTACTCTCAGGAACACCAACATCCTAGGGGTGGGCGAAATAAACCATAACATTCATAAAAGGGATAGTGTCGTAGTACATACAATCGGTGCCAATAAAACAGCGAGACCCCACGCAATAAGCAAAGGAGAAATAGCGCGGAAACGGTAGGGGAAACAGTATTAATACTTATGGTTAATTGTGCCGGGGTTACGCGGGTGTAAGATGATGCTGAGCGAAGTTATGGGAATAAAATAAGTTTTAACTAGACAGCTATAATAAGATATGATTTACCTATTTAACATTTTTCCTTTCATTTATAAATAAACATGTAATATCTTAAAATACACTTAAAATAAAAATAAAAATTCCTAACTAAAATATGGCGTCTAAATATTCGTTCCCATCGCAGTCGACTGAAAGTGAGCCCAAAAGACTGACGACATTGCCACGTTGTATGGCAATGCAATATAATTTATTAAAACAAATAGAGGCTCTAGAGAAGTGTACTGGGTTGGCACATAAAACTCTTCATAACCAGGGTGATTCATAAAAATTCATTTTTTTGATGAATTGTAAAGAATTAAACCTTACCAATAAAAATGAATAAAACAGACACAAGACTACTCCAGCGCAATTTTAGCGCTCATCCACTGAAGGGTGACTGTGCTTCCCTTTAAGACGTGTTCGGACTAGAGAATGACTCTCCGAGGTGAGATGCGCACAGTTCATTACAAATACTGCGAACGAACCAAAGAATTTGATGCTTATCAATTGTGTTATCGTTTTCAAGTGTCGTAATAGAGGTGCCATGAAAATAATAATAGGAACAATATTCATGTGTGAGGGTTGTGTTGACAATGTACGTAGTTAAAGTAAATGTGGTTTATTTGGGAAGGAGTATATTCAGTGTTTTTTTTTATTTTTTTTTATTTAATATGGGTTTGCTCTTGACTCTAGTCTAGGTCATAGATGATAGAGAAAAAGTCGACGATGGAGCGAGCTTACCCAGAAGAAGCCTGTTCACTCTAATTTTGAAGAGATTAGGGTCGTATGCGTTCGGAAACACAGACGCAGGCAGAGAGTTCCACTCCTTTGCTGTTCGCATTATAAAAGACGTTTGGAAACGTTTAGTGCTTAGTTTGTTTTTATTAGTTCCAGTTCCCTTTGTCTGCTTTCGAGGTTTTTGTACTTTGTTTGCCTTGTCTTTTATTTATCTTCTGTAGCCAATATTATATTTGCTCTTGTGTCAACTAGCCACTTCAATTATTATTGATACAATCTTCCTTAATTATATGTACCTAAAGCTTGTTAGATGGATTGATGATATAACATGAAATCGTTTTAGGATGTAAAAGTGTATTTTCAATACAGGTGCTATGCAGTGCAAACAATACAACCAATTATATTGAGGCGTGTCCTATAACGGCTGGGAGTCCATAGAATTGTCAATAGCAGACATTCAGAACAGGTCCCAATGCAACGCCTTGCGTAATACAATGTCATATCGACGTTGGTATCAGATCGATATATTATAGCATGAAACTAATACGACGCTTATCATTTGATTGATTGTTTCAACGTTATTTTGCCTTGAAAGTTAGACTGGGTTAAAAATATAGCAGGGAAATAATTTTACGTCTTAGAGGATGGTTTTAAGGGTGTGCAAAGAAAAGGTGCTGCGCCTACCCTAAATAAATTGGAACAGAAGATGATTTAAGTCTAACATAGATACTTTCTTATTTTTCGAGTAATACTATCTGAAAGTCATGTTCTTTTGTAGCAAGCTAAAAGACCAGAAATAATGTAATCACACATCAATGCCTCAGATCACGTACCACAATCATTAGTTTTAACTGCACACACTTCTAATAAACGATTAATTATTCACTGTCGGAGTTTTCCCACAACTTTCGGCTCCAAGAAATGTTGGTAACTCGGCCCTAAGTTCATACAATACGTTTCAATTTCTTAGAAGAGTATCTACGAGTATGCACTATGGAGTGAGGGGAGTCTTGACAATGTGTTAAATTAGTTGTCTACGTGAGGTTCATCTATACAGCTTACATTATGCTTAGGACGTGAGACGCACTCGTAATAAGAAATGAAAATAAATAGTTTATTGTGCCATTCTTCATCATAAAAATAAACTTTGTTATTTAGGACCAGTCTTGCTCGTATTTGAGATTGTGTTTTGTTTTCTGTTCCATCAAAGTCTACGTATATTGTGAACACTCGACAGTAAATAAAGAGGCAATATTTTTTGTTGAAGTCACATATTTATTATTATCAAGTAGACCTACGTTCAACGTTCAACATGTTTTCTAATATTCCATGTAATATCAGGTAAGTAATTGCTTCCAGAACGAATAAGATTTGGAACAAAAAACAGAGTTTTAGTACACAATAGCTTTGTCAATGATTAAAAAACTATTTTATTACTTTCACTTTTATTTACTCCACTTGAGAGCAATTTCATAAATTGTTATAACTTTGGAATGGGTACAAGCTTTTCATGAATTATTCAAAACTTTGGACTTTGTACATACACACAAACTAACTTTGTGAAAACCGATGTACATTGACATTCCTATCTATTATTTAATATTCTTAACTAAGTAAAATCAATATGAATAGTTTGTTCGATTTGGTAATTCCTTGAGTTTATTTGTCACAACATTATTAATCGAATTTATAACTAATATAGAGACGTCGGTCTTGAGAACTTACCAGTGAATCTGTCGATATATAGTAGTGTCGATATTGACACGTCAAAGCAGTTAAGTCGACGTAGTGTCAGGCATCCTGCTTGTATACAAGCGCCTGAATTCCTCCCGATACCGAGGGAGGCTCTCTTAACCTCGTAAACATTTGACAATCTAATTCATGGCACTGGCACCTATTCTCAGCAGTAACAGAAAAGGATCGTGTAGACAAAAAAAGTCCAATTAAACCATTTTCAACCAAACTAAGATAGCTTCAATTCCAGTTTTATCTATTTTCTCATCAACTTTTTTATCTCTCGTTTGATCACAAAACGCAATTCCATCCCATTTATATAGTGAAATTGAAAAAAAGAATCTTTCTTCCCCCAAAAATGTCGGGGCTAGTTACGTGTACACATAATGCGCATAAAATAGACCAGTCTGTCTCGTGAACAATATCCATTAGGGAAATTTTATCTTTGAGAGCAATAAATTATGTGGAACCCCTCTTATAAAAAGCCGAAACGAAACGCCACCGGAAAGTTGTATTTAAACAAACTACATTACTTTATAATGACCAATTCAGTCGACAATAACTCGAGTTATGTATGATAATTTGATCAGGTGCTAGTCAAAGGGGACCTCCCTAACGCCCTCACAGTTATTAGGCGAACTAATGGCGGCTTAAGCAAAACAACTCCCGATATTGCACCATAAAAAGGTCTATTGAAATGGGTACGCACCCCTTCGATTTATTTAAAATTTTCCATTGTTTGGCACATTTGAATGCACGAAAGAACAATGTGGAGTCACATTCCCGTATGAAAATTTAAAATGAATGCCGTGATTATTTGCTTGATTTTTTTAAATCATTCACATCAAAATTGTTGATCTTTGATAACCTGTGCATTGCGTATTCGAAGAGGTAGGTACCCGTTTAATTAATTTGTGCAGTGTGTGTCAATAATTTTACGTGCAGTGTAGGGAATTTGTGCCGTATAATTCTGATTTAAGATACAAGAAAAAATATGTAAAACAGGTATTCAATTCTGGCCTCGTTAAAACGAGGCAAAATTAAGTCGTTTGACAAGCATGTAAGTAGTTTCTGGAAAATAATTCCAGTTACCAGTAAGTTGGTACAGCACGTCGAAGTCTTAAAATATTTGATGAATATTCGATTCATTTAAGATTGTTTTCTAAAACAACAACAGGATTTTCAATATCGGAACAAAACGTATTCTTTAGTACGTAGCGAAAAGAAAAATAGCTAAACAATAGAACCCTAAGCTAAATCTAAACCCTAAATTTCTAACACGATACCCGAAACCGTCACGCCTTCAACTCCTTTTTTCACTTCAAGAAAAATGCAACAGTTCCATTCACGTCTAAAGGACGATAACGAAGGATAAATATGCAACATTTATCAGTACTGTAAATATGCTAAGTGTCGCTCTGTCGTATAGAAGTATCGCTCCGTCCCTACTTCCTGGCTTGAAGGCGTCTGTAATAATGGATTACGAGTCTAGACGCGAGACAAAGCCGTTTCGAGCCCTTAGAGGGGGCGGTGGGTATGGTGATGAGAGGAGCGACTAGAGGAGCGGGAAGCGGATTAACTGTGAAGAATTTTAGAAATAAAAAATTATATAATATATATTTCAAATAAAAAATTTGAAGTTACAAAGGTTGTCTTATTGAATATTTATAAACGATACACTTTGGGTAAGAATACTAAAATCTTTAATGACAAAAAGCAACACCAATTGGTTCAAAAGCGTTCGTCGCTGAAACGTCTATGCCATATAACTTTACTCACAAAAATTGCTACTAAACTAGAAACTAAAACAAAATTTTAAAATTATAGCCCATAACCGAATTACCCGCCACCGAAAAGCTTAGCACTTATATCGTAAAACTAAAAATTAACCCCAAACAAAAGCCAGCCAAAGACTTTAAAATACCTGTTTCCGTGTCAAATATCAACGAGAAATGCTCGTTAACTTTTATGCTCGTCGTGTGTGAACAATTGTTATTTTGGGCACAACTTAGTGGCAGTATTTTATTCGCTGTTTTATAACCACTACAATCCGAGCCTTTGCTACGCTATGCGTGCAGGCAGCGACCGGCCTAAGATTGATGGTAGGTTCACATGACATGGTTCGCCCTGAGCGGAGCTACCCTTTTGATGACTTCACTAACCGTTATTTATGGAGAGGATTTACTCTGATCCCCGTTTAAAATCTGAACTCTCAAATTTTTAAATCCAGTTTGAAACAGCTTCGTGATTCGATTGAGGTTGGGTACTTCTATTTTTGTGGATCTGGCAAAATGTGCTTGTTCTGTGACTGCTGGTTTTTATCGTAACATGTAATATATATATCTAATACCTTTAAACGAGCAATTCTTTTATATATGTATAAACGTTTAAAAAAAAAACGAGTAAAGCTCGGTCATCCAGGTACTATATACCTACAACAGATATAATGGATAAGTAGATTATAGTACTAAAGTCTGTAAAAGGACCGACCAACAAGCATCCGCAGATGACTTATGAAATCAATAACTGAAAATACACAAACAGCTAATCATCAGCAGCTTATGGATTTTCAGCTATTGATTTAAAAAAAAAAGAAAGAGAAAGAAAGAAAACACGTTTATTCCGCCCGAATTGATGCACAAAAAACTTTTTGACTAAAATTACAAGACACTTCCAAAAAAAAAAAAGTTCCTGCTTCCAGCCTCACCGTATGCAATCGAATACCAGTATTTCCCATGGAGCGACTGAATATCTGACCTCCACAATCCAGAAACTGGGTAACACGGTACCCCTTGGCAAGACTGCTGTAAGATTTTCTTGCTTACGTAACGACTGTCAAAGATCTACAAATTAATGGCAGCCGGGATCGACGGCTTAACGTCTTAACGTGATTTCCGTGGCATGGAGTGTCTCGGTGAGTAATGGATGATCACCCATCCGCAGACCGACCTCGGAAGATCGTTACAAGCTCCTCAACTGATGTAAATGTATGAAAATTAAATGACGAATTCTTACCAAACTTCGGTCATACGCACACAAACTCCAGTACATTTCAAATTCGTATCACAACACTCCGCGTACTTCTGCAAAGGCATAAACAACTCACTTTACTTTTATTCCACAATCAACACAACAAAGTTGTGCAAATATAAAGAAATATTTCTTTATATTTGTACGAAACATAACTTATTAAATGCGCCAGCGAAACAAGAACAAGTTAGAACACCTAGCACATGCAGTCGGAAAATTTTAAATTACAAAGAAAATAAGCTTCCGACTTGCATACAAGTTAGAAGTTTCTTGCAAACTTACGTAGGATTCGTGGAGTTAAAATATAACCGCTTTGTTTATTATAGGAAGGTAAGTTTTCTCCTTGGAGATTTGAGTTTGAAAAAAATTACATAGTGGCATATTATCCTGCGGAACTTATACAAAAAATATCGCTACCTACTGTTTTATTTATTTTTACGTTACAGTCATATTGAAAAGAAAAAAGTATTATTTGAAATACCAGATGTATTTAAAATTATACTTTGTATTTTTTCTCGAAAAAAAAAAACTATTTGGTCCCCAAGTTACCGGGGTCAAATCGTTCGAAATTAGCTCTAGAGCATCCCATTTGAATGAAAATACTAAATTACCAAAGTAAAGTTCAAGTAAAACTTAATACTTAACTAGCTACCGCCCGCGGCTGCGCCCGCATGAATGTCGAAAATCATCCCAAGGGAAAATAGTCCCGGGATAAAAACTATCCTATATCCTTTCCCGGGACTCATACAATATCTATATCAAATTTAACCTAAATCGGTCCAGCCGTTTTCGCGCGAAAAAGTAACAAACACACTCACACTCACAAATTTTTGCCTTTATAATATTAGTGTGATAAATATAATGTGAAGTGTGATGATGTGATAATAAAGTGTGATTTAATAATGTAGTACAAAAGCTTGTACTAAGTGGAGTCACCATTTATTAGAAAGCAAACATACAGACCGATGTCTACAACATAATTACATACCTTGTTCGTCAAAGGGTCAATCAAAGTTGTTAGCAAAGGAGTTATGAACGGTAATTACCCGACAAAACACCTTCTATAACACCTGTACAAGCTGGTCAATAGCAAACGTAGGGTATCGATTGCATGCCTGTATTACACATACTTCAGGGAAATTCCTTCCAAGTCTATTCTATTCTAGTTTTATTTATGGCAATTGGTTGCTGATGTCGATAATTCAAAGTAATGTTAGTTGATTCTTGGTAATTTTCAAGTAATTCTAGGTCCTTCAAAGACATTTTCAAAACATACATAGAGTGGTTGATAATGAATGTGATTAGTTGAATAAGACATTTTTAATTATTATTTGAATATAGATAGTTTCCGCAGTTACCTAGGTTAAGCTTTTTGTACGATTACTCTTTTTCTAAGGGCTGTTTTTTCAAACGTCAAGTATTTTTAACAGAACAATATTATTTGGGACTTGCACAGTAGAAATATATAATAACTTACACTAGTATTAAAAAAGTAAAAGTGAAAGATAACAACATAAAATTATCTGTGCGAGGCCAAAGACTCCTATCTCAGCATATGCTGTGATATTAAAAAAAATACGCAGCTATGGTACGTTGGTACTCTGATAGGACCTGTGATGCCACGGAAACATCCACGGAACATAGATAAATAGCAGATTAGAAATAAAAAGTATAACAATTATAAAACACTAATTAACGTGAACATGTATTTAATATGTGTAAATATAAAAACAATACAGTAAATAAATAACTATCGACTGATGCTCGATGTTTTTTTTTTTTTTTTTTTTTAACGATGGGAAATCATCAAATGACTTCTTCCGCTCTGGGTGGAGCGGAAGGGCGTGTCAGACTCTTACTGACTAAAACCCATCCGTGTTTCTTCCAAGGCCCTATGCGTTCCAGGGCCGCGGTGACTCTTTCGAACAAATTCCGCAACCCTGGCAGGCTCTGGCCCTAGCGGGCCCCTTCTTTATGCTGACATCTCTTTGAGGCGCGCGTGAAACACAACGCGCCATCGACCCGGGCCTGGTGGGATCGGACAGCGAGCCACCCAACGCTCGCCGTCCGCAGGCCCGCGCCTACGGTGGCCGGGGATCGCCCTGCGACTCCCGACGCCCGGGGCGTCTTCTCCTGTTGCGGCGGTTGGGGCGAAGGCCTTGCCTTTCCCTCGCGCGGCCCGCCTCCTCCTTCGCTAGCATTACTGCTTCGCAGAAGGAGGTGACCGCTTCCCAAGCCTCCTCGCTCCGGACCATGGATTCAACCAGGGCCGGACGCGAGAGGTTGCCGCCGC
>NDFZ01005482.1:362757-499168 GCA_002192655.3 Mamestra configurata
GGTTGGGGCGAAGGCCTTGCCTTTCCCTCGCGCGGCCCGCCTCCTCCTTCGCTAGCATTACTGCTTCGCAGAAGGAGGTGACCGCTTCCCAAGCCTCCTCGCTCCGGACCATGGATTCAACCAGGGCCGGACGCGAGAGGTTGCCGCCGCCGATCGCCTCGACAAGGACACGGCGGTGCTCAGCCCAAGCAGGGCAGATCTCCACCGTATGCTCCACCGTGTCCTCCGGGCGATCCTCACAGTGCTGACACCCGGGCGTGTCCTCCCGCTTAATCCGAAACAGGTACCTCCCGAAACAGCCGTGTCCGGTAAGTACCTGCGTCAGGCGGAAGGTGAGGACGCCGAAGCGCCTCTCCAGCCACTCCTCAAAGAGGGGTCTTATCGCCGCAATTGTGGCGTGCCCAGCGCTGGGTTGCGACAGTCGCCGTTTCCAAATCGCCATGGTATCCTGCCGGAGCTCCGTCCGCCGCGATGCAATTTGCCGCGGTAGCGGAGTTTCGCCCCGACGAAGCGCCTCCACGCGCCACGCGTAAACGTGCGCGAGGGCTCTCGCCTCCAGATCCCATGGCGTTAATCCGGCAAGAAGGCTCGCCGCCTCGCCGGAGATCGTGCGGTATCCCCGGGCCAGCCGGATGGCCATGACCCTTTGGGACGCGTTGAGCTGGCGGGCAGGTCGCCTCTTCAACGTAAGTGCCCACACTGGGGCCCCATAAAGGGCCATGGACCGCACGATCCCCGCATAGAGCCTCCGGCAGGAGGCGTTTGGACCCCCTAGATTAGGCAGGAGCCGCTTGAAGGCAGCCCCGGCCCGTTCCAGTCTGGGAGCCAAACGTCGGAAGTGCTCCTCGAAGTTCCATCGGCTGTCGAGAACGAGCCCCAGATACCTGATCGACGACCCGACGCCAATGTGAACCCCTCCTACCGTTATTTGGGATCCCATAGGTGGCCTGTTCCGAGAACCATAAAAACACATGGCTTCGGACTTGTGCAGGGCCACCTCGAGACCCAATTGCCGGATCCTCTCAACGACTGTCGCAACCCCGCGTGTCATCACTTCGGCCGCCGCCTGGTGCGACCCCCCCTGCGCCAAGACTAGCGTGTCGTCAGCGTAGCAGACTACGTTGACGCCCCTAGGGAGGTCGGCGCGCAGCACCCAGTCGTAGCCGATGTCCCACAGGAGCGGCCCCAGAACCGAACCCTGTGGAACACCGCACGACATCTCTCGCCGGTTCCATTCTCCCCGGTGACCGGGGTAGATGACGGCCCTGTCCGTCAGATAGGCCTCGACAACGCGACGGAGGTAGGTCGGCATCCGATGATACCGGAGTGCCTCCCTGATGCAACTCCAGGGCAGGGAGTTGAAGGCATTGGCGATGTCAAGAGACACCGCCAAGACGACCCTGCCCCGGGACACCGCATCCCCCGTCGTGAGGGCTCTCACGCGCATGATGGCGTCCACCGTTGAGCGCCCCGTGCGGAAACCGAACTGGTTCTCCGCCAGATTCGGCCGGGTGGGGCCAGGTGCCCGACGAGGCGGTTTGCAATTACTCTTTCAAAGAGCTTGCCCACCTCGTCGAGCATTACAATGGGCCGATAAGCGGACGTGATGCTCGATGTTACAATGTCATTTGTCGAGATCAGAGACAAACCTTATTAACCAATATTCAGACAATTACAACAAAACAAAAAGTATTTATTTTAATTAAAGTAATAGCAACAGACCATTCTAGGTTGCCTGGAAGAGGACAATAAGGCCGTCCATTGTGCATCAGACCTATGTATTTTAGGTTGTAGTTTTCTTTTAAGGTAGTAGGTAATAAAAACCCTCTTCGGTTTCATATTATCATCAAATTAATCTCTTTTTTAAAAAGAGTTACGTGAGATCTGAGTGGGACATAAGTTATCAAACCGCAATTTTTATTCTTCAGTTAATAGTTATCTGAATATTTGAAAAATCAGCCGTAAATGCAGTCTTGCATCTAAAACTCCCTAAAAAACATTCCCAAATTAAAAATACAATTCGAGTTCCATGTTTAAATTCATTGCATTTAAACGGTTGTCGGCGCTGTGACGGCCAGTGACAGGCGCGCGACCAACGCGATAAGTCCACGATGACATAGCACGCGCCCTTTCACTGTGGGACCCGAAATAGAATAATTATTCAGTATTGATTATGGCAGACATTAATTTTGAAACTCGTGTACAGAATATTAATGCAGATTTTGCAAACCACAAAAAGAAATATGCATTGGTTTTGATTGGAATATTAATTGGTTCGATTTTTTGGCCGCGGAAATATTGGTCGATCTAAAACGAAAACGTGGGGTATCTCGTTTGTCAGAAACACATGAGTCATCAGATTGATGATTTTTTAATACGATACGATTATGCGTGATCCCTTATCTGACATTCTTGTAGCTGAAACGGAGTGTAATGGACATTTCTGCAGAACCTTAAATAAAAATAACCTGTACCGCCCAAATTTTTGTGTTCCGTCGTCCGGTGATTCCAACCAGCCATGTTTCAAAATTATTGATATCACATCAGGACCACCCTTCCAAATTACAGTGCCAGTTCTGTCTAGACCGCAGGGCGGATTGGACGTGTGTACGTGAACAGCATGCTTTCACAGCTCGTTTGGCCAGCAGAATTGGCGTGTTATAGGAACGGAGGCGATTTCAGATTGCGCACGTAGCGAGACAAAGTGTAGCTATTGTTATTGACAGCCGCTGCGGAGATTTCTTGGCGTTGCCTTAAAGATTTTTTCCGCTGTGCTCCCAGTGTTATGGAAACTGTTAAATTTTGGGTCAGAGTTTATTAAAGGTGTTAGGTGACAGGATGAGAAATTCATGTCTTTCAATTTCAAGAAGTTGTTAGAAAATATTCGTGCAAAGTTGAACCAAGTCTCATCAATCTCACCTACCTCATCGAAACATAAAAGTAAAATCTACGCAAAAGAGATTTTGGTTTTTGTATTTGTTCCGTTTTCCCTTTTTTGGCTATTGTAATTCATCTTTATATTTTATGAACATGAAAATGTGTATTTTTTTTTTTTTAGTGTATACAACCCTTTATTATTTCCGGCGGTTTTACTTGTCCAAGTCAGATTTGTGTCAGCAAACCGCAATTTTAAGCACCCCTTCTGTATTTCGGAATTAAAAGTTCCACACTTACAGGTATAAAAACCACTCAGTTTAGAAAAGCAAAAGATTAACGCAGCAACTTAGAGATAAAAAGTAAAAACACAAGCCGATTGTGGTGCGAATCAGCTTATTCTCCCTCCGTTTTTCCGCGTATACGTATTCGGATATACACGCAAAAAAAAAACGGATAGAAAGACTTTTAAGGGGCTGGTCCCGTTGCTTATAAATGACTGCGAAATCAGGAAACGGAAAAATTACGGGACTGACTTTTTATAGTTGCTTCTTTAAAATAACTCAAACATTTCTAAAAATCTTTGCAAACAAAAAAAAACAACCTTGGGATGTCTCATAATCCTAGTTGTGATTACCAATTTGTACTAAAATGTCCTAGGTTTTTTTTTGTTTCAAATTAAAGACGGCTCCTTTAAGGCCATTCAAAAAATTATGAAGTGACCAAAAACAAAATTTCAGAAAAAAATATTCCACCTTGCAACTTAAATCCCCAGTGGGACCAACCTTACTCCATTGTCTACTAGTAACCAGGATTGTGCGGTGCATCGAGGAGGGCAACGATCCGTGCGATGTTGAGACGCCCTCGACTTGCGACCACGAACATTAATAGACCCATTCATCATGCGACTTTATAATTGAATGTCCCAACATTTTTAGCAATGGAATTTATTTGTAATTTGCTTTTTGGCAGTTGATTATCTAGTGGTGGTTATTGAAACTAAGGTGACCATAAACAAAATTTGTGCTCTGCAATTTTATTCCACCTTGCAACTTAAATCCCCAGTGGGACAAACCTTACTCAATTGTCTGCCATAAACCAGGATAATGCGGTGCATCGGAGTAGAGGGCAACGGTCCGTGCGATGTTGAGACGCCCTCGACTTGCGACCACGAACATTAATACACCATTCATCATGTGACTCCATAATTGAATATCGCAACATTTTTGGCAATGGAATTTGTTTGTAATTTGCTTTTTGGCAGTTGAGTATCTGGTTGTAGTAATTGATTTTTCTTTGCAGAATTTGGGAAGTTAATTTATATTTAGTTGCAGATGCTACTATAGTCCTACGATTTTTTAGTGGCTGGCAATCTAAGCGGGGACTAAATACTGATGCGGGCGATATTATTTTCTATGTCCCCACTGCTGCCACTGGGATTGGTTGATAGGACAAGCAAACAAAACTCATCCCGATCCGATCTGGGAATCAAATCCATGACCCAAGTTCAGCAGTTGCGCTGCTTGCAACCGCAAGACCAAAGGGGCAGTTGACACATACCTAAAAAAGGTTGTGGCGAAAAGCCAAACTTTTTTGGATTAGTCACTTTATAAGTACTTCTTGCCCAGAAATCGTCTAGATTTCAAAAAATCTCTAAAGATCCTCGTGATTTATCCAATCATAAAAGTACTTAACAAAAATCTTACCTTCTCGAAAGCGCAAACCATTCATCGAAATAACCTCTTTTCAACTCTACCAAAAAATCTTCGATCAAACGTATCGACAGATAGGATTACTTTAGAATTAAACACATCGGCCCGAGAGGATTTAGTGCGCTTATCACTAGATCCCTTCGCCAAACGTTGAGATATTCTGTCAAAAATAAACCAGACCTACGATGTAACGGCAATTTTGTGTGAAATAGTTTAGGGGGAATAAATCTTTAAGTAAACGGATAAGTATGTGTAGGTATCTGGGTAAGATGTATTGCTCTTACGTACTAAAAGACGCTTACGTTATTGAAAGGTTGGGGCGCCGAGGTATGTCACAGAGAAGTTCGTGATTTTCTTAGCGCTGTTTCTTTTTACATCGACACCGAGATCAGTATTTATTATTTCAATAGTTTCTTTATTTGAAATAATAATTATTCCGAAAAAATATCCAGACATAAAATGTTTCTTCAAATTCTGTATCGCAAATCAGTTCGTCTCATCACAATAATATGACCTACTAGCAAAACTGCTCTACAGCAGCAGTTTCCCTCGGACACTTAACTTCCGTGATTATCGCGACGCTGCCAGCCTTAAAAATAACACTGGAAAAAGCTAAAATATGAATACGGTGCGAAACGTACGACTTTGTAGAAAAAATCTGAACACTGTTGCAGAACGGAAGGCCAGATGTTCTATAAATTGTAAGTTTCTTTGTTCTTAGCGGAAAATTCCAAACTGCGTACTCGGCGTTCATTATTGCTTTGAAATATTAACTAAACTTTACTATTCACTCCACATGGGAGACGGTGCGGTCGAGGGAGGTTTCCACTCTGTATAAAGAATTTTAATATTCTTACAATTCTCTTAAGTATGAATATACAAACTTTTCAAAGCTCCTCAGCTGTTACTTACCTAATTATTATTTTGACAAAGACCTGCTTTTCCAATAGTCTGAAAATCAACCGAAGAAATACCTATTTGTAACTTCCAATATACCATCTGTAACCATACCTAGTTTAACAAAATAAATGATTAATTATTTGAAAAAAAAAACCATACCTATGTTTAACAAAATAAATGATTAATTGATTGATTGAATCAATCTTATAATCTAACTGCCTAAGTCAGAGAAAATTGTCAAATAATGAGAGGCGTTTATCAAGGATTGGTCAAAGAAGACAACATATCAGAAACAGTGAAAGGCTATGCGGAAAACTTTTGCCCAGCAGTGACAAAAGCAGTTGATTAAAAAACAAAATTGGTGTTCATCTGTATTGCTTTATTGTTCGCAACTTTCAAAAGTTATTAAAAACATTTTTTTAACTTACAAGAGCACCCAAATGCAAATGAATTGTGAAGTTCAATGACTCGTCATTTTATAAAAATCCTTCTCCTACACAGAATTAAATATTCCATGGAGATTTGTCTGCGGTTTTCCGAGTTACCGGACAAACACGAGGTAATACATACATGCGCATTCCAAATTAGGTGCGATGGTTTCGTAGGTATCCTCAAAGCCTCAAAGGACTACCCCCATCAGATGTCACCGCTTTACGGTGTACATAATATATTAGACTGCTTATACTTGAAAATGAGAACCTCGTTTTTTAAGCCGGTTACAATGAAGCGCGAAAAGTCAAGACTATCAGAAATACCTGGTTACTTTAGATGCTCTACTTTTAAAATTATAAAAGCGCTGTTTCTAGAAGTATCAATTATGCCTAGCTAATGAAAAAACCTCTCAACATTCTCCAGGCATTTATTTTAAAATTACAAGATAACTAAGTTTCATTTCGAATCCTGTTTGGTTTATAGCAAATCCTTTTAGACAATATTAACTCCCAGCCGCTGTATTTTAAGTAAAGCGAACTTATTTAAAGGAAATGAACACGAGCATTGAGTATCGTATTGCAATGTAGGACAGCGCTTTAGCAGCTGTACAGCAAGAGGATTGCGTTAGACATGAACACCGGCAGTATATTTATATCCCTTTGTGAAAACAGACGTATTCAAGCCATTAGCCTGTGCGACTCGCGAACTATTCGTATTAATTAAATTTAATTGTGTAGAAACGGAGTACGAGATACTCTCGTAAATGTTTAAATGAAATAGGGACACTACTCCCATAGTAAAATTATGCAGCAAAGCTGAAAGTATTCATCTTCGTCTAATCGATGTGATAAAATATAAAAAGTGTCTTGCGCGACGAAGATGATTTTCGCAGAGAAAATTACGGCCATAATTCATCAGTTTGCATAGATGTTGGAGACTTTTCTGTTCTCAGGATCTTATTATTTTCGAGTGAAAATATCTCGAAATAAAATGCACAATCGTAATTTTACTCGCCGCATTTATTTATTTAAGTATCTGACACTCTTATTTTTTTTATTCACGTTTCGCGCTCGACATTTCTCCTATTTTTTATTACTTTCACTTAGTTTTTCATCCTGACTATATAAAATTAAATTTGTTAACTAAAGTAATTTTTTTTCAGCTTTCATTAATAGATTGACAAAAATGGTGTCTTCCGCTAGTTCAATGAAGACATTACCTACTGAAGCGACACTTTATTCTTGACTTGATTATCAACTAATAATATTGCACTAAATTACCACCGAATATCGCCACATAAAATATATTTCATCTTAAGACCATAATCCACCCAATATTTTAAGTCACATTTAGGGGATCAAAACTCAATTAGTATTGTTAAGGGGAATCGGCATGCAACATCTGGCGACGAACAGTGATGACAAGTTAGCGCCTTAGGGAATGGTGAACGAGTCAAATATAACTTTGTTTTCAATAGAAAGCACATTAAGAAGGTTATGTTTTGATTCGAATAGAGGAGCTGTGAATAAGGCGGATTTAATTGAGACTTCTGGGGTGATTAGCATAGTTGCATACATTAGCCAAAATTTGTTCAAGGTGTTCAACAGACGATCCTTCATACCTAATATGTAGCCTCATCTGTTTCAGAGTGTTTACACTCCAGTCGAAAAACTGCGAATTGTCTTACGATCTAATTTTTTATAAAATATGGGGCAAAAAATGTGAACACTAGACTTCTGAACTTTTAAGTTGGTAATTAATGGTTTCTTATGGTTTCTTCAGAATCAGATAACTTTTACCTGATGAATAAAAGAGCTTCTGTATAGAAAATAATTTACAAACAGCAATCTTTACTCAAATCAAAAATTTCTGACTGTTGAAAAATAAGCTCGTAAAGATAAAACTACATGCTATCCTATTAAATGTATGTGTATCAACATTATTCTCACTGAGAATAATAATTCATTCATTTATATCAAGGTGCTTTGATCCAATGGCTTTATACGTTTTTCCTGTCCGACCACAGCCACACACGAAGTCACGTGTATTTTTGATCTGAAATAAAAATAACTGTATTTACTGAGACTCAAATGGAAAATAAATACGAGCATCATGATACGCTTGTGAAAACAATTTGAAAAGTTTGTTTTTCCGAGTCCGCTGCAAAGTGTGGTGTGACATCCTTTTGATTTTTTGGTAAAAAGAAAAAGATGCTGAAGATAACTTTGTCTATAACAAGTTTTTAACATTATGTCTGAGTTTAAAGATTCCTACTGTATTTTAAATTGGAGATAATTTTCAATAAATCTATGTGCTTAAAGTTTTTTAGTAGTTTTGACAAATGTACGTGAAGTAAATGCTTTGTATAAATTCTAAATTTATGTGATAAATACGAAAGTGAGTTTGTTTGTTTCTTTATTATGCATTCACGCCTAAATTGCTGAACCAATATTGATAAATATTAGATGAAAAATAACTGTAGCCTATAAGGCCACAGTTATTTTTTTTTTTTGCGAAAACCGGTTTAACACGAGCGAAGCCGAGGGCCAAAGTTAGTAATCGTATGAACTACACCTTACTCCGAGCTACCTTATGCACCGAACTTTTTGTAAATTGTTTAAATTGTTTTAACTTTACTAAAAACCGAAAGATACAAATCGCATTATTTGTTCACGATACTTGGAAAGATTGCAACCATTCGGGACTACACTATACTTATTTACTCTTATTTTTACGACTTGGTGAAGGTGAAGAGCACCTGCTACATTTTGGAGGATTAACAGTGCAGAGTTTGTTTACTTACCTTTTTTTTTGTTGGGAATTCATTAAATGACTTTCGAAATGACTCCCGCGGGAGGGAGAATCAGACTCTTACTGATTAAAATCAACCCATGCTCCTCCAAATGCCGCGTTCACTCTTTCGAACAATTATGAAACGTTGGCTTGTTAACTTAGCTAAAGCTGGCTTGTTAAAGATGCTTCCAGCTGTGTTGCTTCCGAAAGATTAGTCACTCAACAACTTCAACCGATTTCTGGGAAAGTTCGATGTCCTAAAGCTAGTTCCGATGGCAACTGTTGAATTTCTAACTGCCTGTAACAAAATCCATAGCTATTAAGTTTAATATTAATAATAATAATATTATATACTTTATTGTACACCTCATTACAAACATAGTAAAAACGTTTAAAAAAAAACAAGTGTACAATGGGCGGTCTTATCGCACAGGGCAATCTCTTACAGACAACCTTTGGATGGACTGAACGAAAGAAGTTAGATTTAGGGCGGTCAAACAATATAGACATAATAATATAAAATACACACAATACTAAAATAATATACTAATAAATATCAAATATATAAATGGGAAAGGAGAAGAAAAATTATAGTGAGAGGTAATGCTCCTTCACCAATTTTTTAAACGTTGGTAGCGTTTGTGCACGCCTCACATCTATGGGTAATGCATTCCACAAACGAGCAGCTTGAATAGTGAAAGATTTGTTAAAGAAGGATGTGGAGTGCATACGAATACTTAATTGAAGATTTTCCGATGATCTCAAGGACCTAGAGTGTGTGTCACAGAGAAACTGAAACCGGTCTTTAAGATAAAAAGGAGTAGAAGGGTTAAAAAGTACATTGTAAAGAAGAGAAAGTATGTGGGCATTCCGGCGAAGGCGAATAGGAAGCCATTTGAGCTTAGTACGAAATTCGGAAACGTGGTCATACTTGCGTAAGCCAAATATGAACCTGATACACAGATTTTGGAGTCGCTCAAGCTTGTCGAATTGGTCTTGGGTGAGATCAAGATAGCTGGCGTCAGCATAGTCCAAGAGTGGAAGAAGAAGAGATTGTGCTATGGCAATTTTAGTGGTGATGGGAAGAAAATTTCGAAGGCGTCTCAAGGAGCCCGCCGAAGCGAACAGTTTACGACTGACCTCCTGCAGTTGTTTAGTCCAGGAAAGAGTTCTGTCGATATAAATCCCCAAGTTCTTCACAGTGTGAGTTATAGGAATTAAAGTGTTATTGAAAGAAACCTGGGGAAGTGTCGACCAATCAATCTTTGAGATGGTCCGTGAACTACCAACAACAATCACTTGCGTCTTTACTGGATTGATCTTCAGCCCAAACTCAGTGCTCCATTCACCTATTCGTGCCAGGTCTGCATTAATAGCCTCAATCGCATCAGATAGCTCTCCGAGAGGGGCTTGGGTGTAAATTTGGAGATCATCAGCATACAGGTGGTAGAAAGAAGATAGACGTTGAGTGATACCATTAATAAAAAGTGCGAAAAGTAAAGGAGATAACACGCCACCCTGCGGCACACCGGCAGAGGTGTCACACCAAGAAGAGAAAGATTCTTCTATGCAAACACGCTGCCGGCGGCCAAACAGGTAACTATGAAACCAGTCAATTACCGAAGGAGATATGTTAAAAGAGCACAGAATTCCAAGCAAAATGTCGAAGTCAACCATATTAAAAGCATTGCTAAAGTCTAGCAGAGCGAGTGCCGTTAACTTCCCCATTTCCATACCTGACCTGATATCATCCGTAATATGAACGAGTGCTGAGGTAGTGCTGTGTCCAGGTCGAAAACCAGATTGGAAGGGATTCAGCAGATTTTGCTTGGAAAGGAATGTGCTAAGTTGCTGATGGACAAGTTTTTCAAGGACTTTGGATAGGAATGGGAGAATGGAAATGGGACGATAGTCAGAGAAAGATGCAGGATGTGATTTTTTAGGCAAAGGGATGACTTGGGCATCTTTCCAGGCTTGTGGGAAGACCCTACTAGAAACAGAGAAGTTGAGGATGTAAAGGATGACGGGAAGTATGTCATCAAGGATGGGAATGATCATCTTTCGGCTGACACAGTCACTACCCACAGCGTTGGATGTAATCGATACAATACTCTTTTTAACACCACAAGCAGTGAATTGACTTATAACAAAAGGAGAATAATCAGGTATCGGAAAGTTTGAAAGATGACTTAGTGTAGCAGCTTTGGTGGCCCTATCCAGTACTGGCGAAGTTGAAAAATGACTATTAAGTAAGTTGAAGTCTAAGTCTTTAGGAATCCTTTCATGAGACTTTTTTCCGATACCTAATGATTTGAGAAAATTCCAGACCTTAGCTGGATCACCATTTTGAACAGAACTGTGAATATGTTGGCGGTTTGCGTTCCTACACACCTTGCTGCTGTGTTTTCTAATTGAGATGTATTTTTCCCTGTTTACGTCGTTGGGCCGAATTTTAAACTTAAACTTCGCGGCTGCTTTTTTACTAAGTAAAAGTTTAATCTCATCAGTCAGCCATGGTGCTGGAAGATGCTTCACTCTTACAGCCCGAATAGGTGCATGTGTGTCGTAGAGCTGGATTAGGGTAGAAGTCAAGATTTCAACTTGTTCGTCGACGGACGAGGATGTGACAAGAGGCGTCCAGTCAATGTTGCTGGCATCCTCTCGAAGACGATCACTGTTCATCCCATCAAAATTTTAGTTCTCTATGAGGCAAGAACTGACCTCAGGGTAACACTCTGTTTATTGACATCAAATAGGTTTAACTCCATAAGCTGCCTTCTCATGCAGTCAGCGGGTTAAAAACAAATTAGGTCCGAAAAAGAGGAAGTAACCTTCTTGACGGTTAGCCTTCGGACCAGTCCACTGACAAGTGAAATCCACCAGCCCATACTTCAGTTTGCGTGGTATTAATGACCAGAGTCTCTCCCTGGGAGGCCTGCTTTCCAACAGTAGGAGCGTTAGGATGATTAACCTTATGCTGACCTAACCAAACCACATCCCACCATCATCAGGCTATAACCATCTTGACCACAAGCATCGCTGGTCTGTTCATAGTTAAAATGACACAGTTCACTTTTATACATAAGCTTGCGTTTTAGTTCCTCGTGAATGCTTCAAGCCATTTCATATCTAACCAAAACTCATTTACATGTGTCATCGAAGTTACTTTAATAACACACCCAGAGTCATTCCCAGCATCGAAGTGCAGTCAAAAGATATTAGTCGTGCAGTGTAAACCGTCGGAAAATTGGACCTCGTGCGATATGCTTTATTCATGACATAGCCATGTAACCGTTGCGTTCTGCAATTGTATTTCGGTACATTTTGCGATACAAATTGGAATTTTGATGTGGAATTTACTTGAAAGTTGGATATTGAAACACCAAACTAATAATGAGATAGGTAACGTTAGAAGAAGTGTTATGTGAAATTGGATAGGTATTGATTTTTTTTGTTTGGATTGGTAGCGTTTCAGTCAAATAGCAACAGGTAAGCAGTATTAATGCAGAATGTTTTTGTGCCAATGAGAACTCCTCTAAATAAATATATCTTTGGATAGATTCAAATATCAAGAACTAACGATCGTGTAAACTTTCCATCCCAATTCATTTTACCCACTGGTTTTAATCTTAAATAAATAACGTTCAAATGAAGTGTTTTAAAATTATATACCGTTTGAGCATCAATCATTTCGCTATGTTACGTTTCCTGGTGCTGATACTTAAATGTAACACAACTAAGGCCATATAGGTATTAAAGTTTCGAAATCTCTGCTCGAAGTTATCTTAATTTCGACGTAATTTTCATCAGAGAGCAAATTCTACTCATTTTTAAGCAACGTTCGCATTCTCACCTCTGTCAAAAATGCCTCAATTTCCATCTGTTTTTAACCGACTTCAAAAAAAGGGAGAGGTCCTCAATTAAGTTGTATTTTTTTAAAATTTTGTTACCTCTTAACTCCGTCATTTATGAACCGATTTGAAAAATTCTAAGGATATATGCTCCAATTGGTCCCACAGAAATTTGATTAAAATCGGTTATGTAGTTTGATCAAAATAGCTGGAGGAAATAGAAAATATTATATCATCCAAGTAAACGAATTTGCGTGTTTTGCTTTCCTATGACTTTTTACAAAAAAAAAAAAATACAACCGACTTCCAAATAAAAAAAACAAAACAATGGATGAAATAACTTTAATTTCAGAAGTCGTTATTAAAATACGAAGAAACAACCAAAAACACCGACTTCCGAAATTACAGTTATTTTATACTTTGTTGTGTTTTTTTATTTGGAAGTCGGTTGTATTTTTGACAGATAGCGATTGACATGCGAATGCGAACATAGTTTAAAATAGTAGAATTGGCACTCAGACTTATTAAATTGTTATCACTTTTAATATTATTGCGTTTCATGAAAAGCTTGTCATAATTTAAAATTTCCGCAAAACCATTGCCCATTTACGTAAATCTTTCCTGTATCAATAAACACACATTAGTACTATAATTAAAATTGCACCAAGACATTACTAAGCTAAAACTCTAACGTTGTATTTCGTTTCATAAAGAACATTACAACAAAGTGCACACAAGAAGGAAAAACATAAAAGTGTTACCTCAAAAATTGTCAACGCCCTAAGGTCGGCCCCCATATATCACAAGGATTTATTTTCACCTTTGCTCGTTTCTCGATTTCTACGTAACGCCTTAATTCAATATTAAATTTTGCTCTTTTCCCGTTTTCATTCACGAACAGATGTCTTTACGCGTTTCGTTATTCATATTTCTCATGCACATTACATTATGGATGTAAAAAGGGGTGTTGAACGTAGTATCTTTAGACTATTGAGCGTACGCAATGAAGTTGTTTTGAATTAATAATTTAATGTGAGAAAATAGGAAAGTGTGTCTCTTCTTGCTCTTTTGTTGCGGAAAAGAAGGCATCATAATCTATCTCTGTGAAATAGTGGCAATGGTCAGATCTGAATCAGAATGAAGGGAATTGAAGGCGACTATTGTATTTATTCTTTCTTTTATTCTTGATTGTATACCAGAAACAAACTGTCTTTTTCTTTTTTTAATGTGTTTTTTATGTTTGTATTTTCTAGTATTATGATTTATGTAAGTGTGCTCTTGTGTATTGTGTTTTATATTATTGTACCATATAATTGTTTTATCTATCTATATTATAACAACTAATATTATTTTACATTAATTAAAAAGTTAATTTACAAAGGCGAGCTTAACGCAGAATTGAGTTTTCTACCAGCACACGTTTGAGTTTGAGAGAGATCACAATAGATAGAGGATAGGATCCAGTGAAAATTTTTTTATAATTCTATATATTTCAACATACATAAATATACCTACATACATAAACATTTAAATATACATACATACATATCTACGAATATTATGTCATTGCAAAAGGAAATGCGCTTTAACTTTCTTCTTGAAAACATCAAGAGAATTTATTTCAAATGTTGAAAAATACAGTCATAACACTGTCAATCACTGCGATAGCTTACTATTGAAAATATAAAATTATCGTGGGTCATCAAAATAATCATTAAAATAAAAATGACATTAAAATAACATCTACTGGTCAAAGTTAGATGAAGCTTATCCGTGCGCTCATAAATTAATGCTCGTAAAAGTTTCGCGCTGCTACTGACCTGCACACTGCACAGAAGTGACACCTGGCCAGCCCTGAAGCAACACGTAGCTCCAACTCAGTCACACGGTAATAAAGACGTTATGAATGACCTACATGAAGTTCTTGGGGTTAGAACTCAATAAAATGAAACAAAGGAAATAACAAATGCAAGAGCGGAATCTAGTCTTGAAGCTTTATGTAAAGTCAGAAATAGAAATAGATTATTCTAATGCTCCAAGTATCTAGATTGTTATCAATCTGTCGCAAACCCGAATATTGAAATGCAAATCATACTACAGATTCACTGCTTCACATAGTGCCAACTCCATTGATTTACCTCGATTTCTACTTAGCATGTCAGATAAAATAACCCAACATTGGACACCTAGAGTAGAAGCTTCATACGATTACTGTTAATATTATTAACATTTTGTGGCGTCCATTAAAATTTCATATCTTTACCCGTTTCCTTCACCAACTCGAGAGTTGATTACGCGGCGCTATCTTTTTGTAACATCTCTCACCAGTTTGTACGATTAAGAGCCTTCTATATACCAGAGCGAAGGTACAAATTCGGTTACCTTTAAACAAATTAGCGAGTTTTTGGAAGACGACGGTTTGGTCACAATTTTAGCCACCCAGAAGGGAGAATTAGGTCGAATCCTACCCAATATCTCCTCACAATATTACGATTTTGAGTAAAACCGAATATCGTGGAAATATAAATGTAGCAGCTTTATTTTTTTTTTGAAGAAATTAAACTCATTTGGTAAACACTGGTGAATGTATGACCTATTTTTTACTATGGGTTATCATCTATTGAAAATAGTAGCTCTGAGTGTGAATATTTTCTAAGAGCAACTAGGCGTGCCAACTAAGCTTTCTCACAATGCGTAACTTAATCGCGACTTAATTGCCGTACCCTCAAATCTGTCCTTAATTCAAACCAGTTTAATTCGAACCGCTAGTATGTAAGCAACATGACATAAATCTATGCGACATATCACCTACCTAATAATAGAAACAATTACATCGTTAAACAATCTACCGCTTCACTAACTCACGGATCTAAATTTTAATCAAGTCCAATATATCTTGATCCCTAACTTGTAGCCATTGGTATATGTTCATAGGTCTGGTTATACTTGCAGGTGTGTGCTAAGGCGTGCCGTATTGTATCTCTCATTATATCGTTCCGGTTGACTGTGACACTATCGCACACCGGGCCTGTCAGTAAACAATCAATGTTAGGAAAAATCAATGATAAGAAACTGTTTGAAATGCCCTGATTGACGGAGCGATAACTTAATGTTTAGGGATTGTTTGTGCAGCCTATCTACGAAGTGTGTTGGAGCAGAGTTGACTTTCGTTTGATATGGATCGATTTAGTTTGTATTGGAGTTAGAGTGCTTTTACGTACAGGCTAAAAAGTATCTTAAGATGTTGACTTTTGGACTATGTGCACTTATACTGTTCAGGGTGTGAGTTTCTATACAGTAACAACGTTCATAAATATAACCAAAATTCTCCAAGTCTTATTTATCATTTAACAGTAAACATTAACTTTATTGAATCGTTATTACTATTGAACCATTTGGTATGAGGAAATCCATTTGTTTCCCCTCATATCCGAGGACTTTAAAACACGCAAAGCGTTAAATTCAATATTGAAAAAGGCACTGCATTTTAATCAAAATGGCATTAGTATAATCTTATAGGAATGTGCGTAACGATTGAATTCACACACAGATGAAATGGATTGCAAACTTGTTGCAAGTCTTGTGATGATGCAATTGTTGTTGTCCGTTCAAATACACCTTTGAAGTGTCTGCTGTGTCTGCTCTATCAATCCTTTGGCATCCAAAATCTTCATCGTATTGATGTTACTTACGTAAACGACAAATTTCATTACAACAATAGGCAATCAGGCATCTCACCATCTTTTTGGCCTTGTCTCATGCATACTAGGGGCCACAATACGTTTTCTTCTACCATTCAACCCTGTCAACAGTCACGATCCGTCAGACAAAAGTATTTGGCCTTATTCCTCATCCATAAACATTTATATTCATACTCTTTTCGTCACATGAGTTTCATATCTCCTCATCACATGCGTATACAAAGACAAACTAAAAAAATCAATGTACCTATATCGTTTGTCAAAAAATTAGTGGGTTAAATAGTTGAAAGATTGAGTTTCAAATAATAATTAGTTTGATTCATAGTTAGTCAAGGTCGAATAACTTTTTGGACTCCGAGCATGCTGGCGTAACAAGTTCTCCGACGGCCCCGCTCGTGTGTATCAAACATTACTAAAGGGTGCCACGTGGCTGATCATGCCCACACTATTACGTAGGGGCGTGGAATCCCGGGATTTTAACTTACAAAATTAAATATTATTATATTTGTTTGTACTGATTTTGCAGAATATTAAACAGAGTTCGTGTAGAGTCTAGCCTGTTACAAATTCATAATTTATTGGAATTGGAAAAATTGCTCGGTCAGCATTCTGTTATAGCTTTTTCGGTTCAGCAGTTTTGTTTTTCAGATTGTAATTAAGCTATATATATTACTATACTTTACAAAATGATCTGTTTTTGTTGTAAGTTAATATTTAAACCTTGACTAATCATATGCGTTACTAATTAAACGAGGAAATGAATCTTAGAATTGAATAAACGTGTTGTAATTTGCACTCATACTTGACGAATTGATCCAAGAAAGCAAAATACAAAGAAAGTTGAAAAGGTAAGAGGGAGACCTTAGGCCAACAGTGGGACAGTACAGGTTACTGAAAATATATATGACTAAATGTTTATTTAACAAAAACTATAGATAACAATGCAACACAAACACACATTTTGAATACATTTTGCTACACAACACAAATTTTAATTAAAAAACAATTTCTAACAATACGTAATACAACGTAAGCTTTTACTCCACACCAAAAATGTTAATTAAAAAAATATTCATTAAAAATCTTTGTTCGTACATATCGGCATTTCAAAGGGGGGTTTAATCAGAGTTACAAATTCAATTTAGCCCGTCGGAGGCCGATTGGGGACGATATCGGAATAATTTGCATAGTTATTATAAACATGGGTCAGTCCTGCATAAACTGTGCTCGATGACAGCTACCGCCTCTCGAATGCAAATAATGTACACGAATTAGGGTTGATGGATATGACAATTGGATTGGTTCACGTGGCGGTGTGGCACGTTCGAAAGCGTCGATGGCGTTAGTGACGTAAATCACCGATATAAGTTTTAAACTGCTCAATATTTTTAAAGCGCTTTGTGTGGAACAGCGACAAGAACTGTGCTTGTGTGCGTGTACTTTTTGGCACTTGCCAAGTACCAAAGACTAAATTTCATCTTTCTAAAAAAAAAAACTTTCTTCTTTGCCCATGTTAAATGACTCCGGTCGAATCCGCAACTAGACGCAGTTCCGAAACGATTTTTACAATGGCAATGGAGCCATTCTTTAAAGTGCCAATTTCATTTTTTTTTAGTACTAAGCATATTTTATTTGGTAGGGAAATCACAAACCAACATGACATTATTTTTATGGCGTCACGCGTGTAATTTTATAGGGGTTGGAAAAAGTGTACCTACTATACTACCCCCTCTACGATAGCTAAATAAGTACATTGTGTAATATGATTGCATATTAGTTGAGGCAAGAAACTTTTTTCGGAAAGACATAGTAAAATTTTGCTTTGTTTGAAACATTATTTAAATGCTAAGCAGATACTTCAAAATAATAGATGATCTTTTAAAAAAGATTATTTTAAATAACATGTTCCAGCCATGACGCATCCATCGCCACTATATTCTAAACATAAAGGGTGCTTACCAGTACTTCAGGTAAACACGACCAATTTACGTAGAGCCGCGATGAAGCTTTCAATCACCCCTTAACCCTTTGTAATCCAAAGAGGTGAGAGGGGTGGCTGGGATCTCATAGTCTGGTTGCGGCTTACACCAAAGGCGGGAATACAGAGTAATCGGGGGGTGTGTCAGTCTTTGTATTTCATAATCAAATGCATCACTAATATTGAATGTGGATAAACTAGGCTGAACTAGATTTCTTATTGACGACATTAACATGATTCATTATGGGAATTAAAATTTGAAAAGAGAAACGAGTATAATGTCTGTATGGGTTAATATAGCTCGAAACTTAGCAAAAATAAATATTTACATTTTGAAACCTAATTAAAGATTAACCTAAGAAACTAACCTAACCTAACCGTCTAACCGCTGGAGAAAGGCCTCCTCCAAGTCCACCCAGGAACTCTTCTCCCATGCTACCTATGAGATATTATAGGCTGTAAAAAAGTTCCAAAAATAAGTTTTTTGCAAATATTCAAATTACGTGGCACATAACGAATACTCATTACAACATTTATATGAAGGACCGTGAAGGACGGTCCTGAGATCTTTTTTGAACATTTTTTTAACGTACATTCTTTTTGTACAAAGTGAAAAATAACTTAACTTATCAAATCGAGCGAAGCACACAAAAACCACGACAAAAATAAAACATACATATTCATTTGATGAAATCAGATCAAACCGTTCGATCTGAACGAATTCGTCCACTACATACTTGTAAATAAAACACACACGGTAAAAAGGTAACTCAAGCAATATACTTTTTGGTCTGTTTTGCGGCTTAAGGATGGTGGCACACCACGAATACCTGATGTGACTAGAATAAAGGTACTGGTGTTGTATTTCGCCTTCAGAAACGTTAAAAAAGGTAAAATTACTGCAAAAACTGAGTTATAGAATTCGTCTGCATCACCTGTTCAGGACAACAGGATCCAACAAGCACAGGACCAATCGTTGTGGCAACGCTGAGAAAAGGCCTATGTTTGTATTTTTATTATTGATAGGCGTTGACCTTGCATTTCACCACATGGAAAGCGACGATGATGTGGTCGAGGATGGAGACGCTTGCCTTGAAGTAACCTGTTCACTCTTGTCTTATAGACCCCAAGGTCGTAGCTATCAGAAAACAGACTCGGGCAGGGAATTCCACTCCTTAGGTGTACGCACAATGAAAGTATTCCCGAAACGTTTTGTGCGTGTGGATAGGATGTCCGCCATGTACCGATGGCGCATCGCCGTACGTCTGTCCAGTTAGGACCTCTTTCGCCTGAAGTGATGATCTGAGTACGCCAGACTTTTATGGCGTTGCGTTATTCTTTTATTTTAGAGACCATATTAGCATTATTAACAAGTCCTAAGCTTAACTCGCCTTATACAAAAAGCCAAAATTATATACTTGTGCTGTAAGGTCCGATGAAGAGGTTCATGCGTCATATGAAAACGGAGGTGGTTCTCAATAAAACAAACGTCCATCGTCGAAGTCCGACGACTTTACCTTTGGGTGTTCGAGGCTTGACCTATTTTAACTTACACCGTGGTCATTTCTCTACATGGGTCATTTCTCTGCGACCTCAAACCTTTTGTGGTTTCACAACGAATGTATAATTTAAACTGTATGTAAGAATGTGGTAAGCCTAAACCGCTATATAGACTGATCGATACAGATTAAGCAAAAGGTCTGAAGTAAATAAACAATGGTGACGATCAAGTCTTGCAGATGTTCTTATTTAGTGTTCATGTTAGACATTTTTTTGTATTTACGACAATTGTGTATTTAGATTGTTCCTTTGATATTGAGTTCGATCATTTGTTTTCATTATTTATGTTTGGTTTTAGAGTTGACCGAAAATGATACTTACGCCATACTTCATCATAGACTACCATTCAATTGATACAACACTAAAAAGAAAACTAGTAATTACAATAATTACCTTAGTGGGGCCAACACAAAAAAAACACGTTGAAATTAAAAAAAACTGACAATATGACACAGGCAGGCAGTTAGCAAGAAAAATATAGGAAAGAACAACCCAAGGGCGGTATGTGCTTCAAGGTTTCACCAAATAGCAATTCAGCTCAGCATGTGTCAGGCAAATATACCTGACGCTGATATCCAGCTGGATCCCTGCGGTGGCATACTCACGTCGAGCTGAATTGGTGGAAGAAGAGTTTTTTGTGTAAAATCTATGATAATGTTATGTGAGTAGTGAATGCTGTTAGTTTATCTACAATTAACTACATAAATGTAATTGAGTAATTTAATTAAGGTAGTGAAGTTTTGTACTGGGAATCGTTCTCAAAGCGATAGATGAGTCAGTGGGACGATTACTTGATGCATATACCTAAGCTATAAAATAAATGTTTAAAACAGGTTAAAAAATAAAAAATAAATATAAAAGTACAACTGCAGATCAGGATTCTGAAGAACGTTACTGAAACCCAACAAAGTTGTCACTAAAGCACGAGAGAAGTAAAACTAAAAATTCAACAATCCATTCTTCGGACCGCTCAAACCAGGCAAAGCAAATTACGGCCAAATCCGAAAACGAGGATAAACCTGATTCTTATCGTCGATTAGATCGCTTGCCTACCTATACATAGACACATTGTCGTGTAAATTGGAGATTTACGCACGCAATAAATCAGTCAAGGGATCGTGTATAAGCCCGCCAATACGTTACGCTCACCGACCGCTGTCCCCCACTGCACTACCTTTGTAAAAATAACTATATCAAACGTGATGTGGCGGGATGTGGGAATAAAAATGTTCGAAAGGTGATTTTGCGGGATGTGAGTTATGGGTTTTTGTTTTAGATTGTTAGGGTCGGGTTACGTTTTAGATCTGTTACATAACGCGACTATGGGCATAGTTTCGCGACTGATCTGAACTTTCTGATATTCTAAAGAGGTAAAACTGTTTGTTTGTAAAAGGTTTCTGATGGTTACGATAGTTATTTTACTTATAGAAAGTTACACAGGGTGTCTTTATGAAGAACTAGCTTTTGCCCGCGACTTCTTCCGCGTGGTCTAGTTACTTTGGGGTTGGCAGACATTTTAAAAAATTTTCAAAACCGCTTAAAAATATATATTTTTTTATCAAGTGCCTTAGTACAAAGGTTCACGGTTTGAATAATGACGGAGCGCCATACAAACTTCCACTCCCCTTTTCACCCCCTTAAATGATGATTTCTGGGATAAAAACCACCCTATGTCCTTTCCCAGGACTCGAACTATCTCTATGCCAAATTTCATCCAAATCGGTTTAGCGGTTTAATTGTGAAGAGGTAACAGACAGCCAGACAGACAAACTTTCGCATTTATAATATTATATGGATTGTATGGATGTACCTTTTCTGAAGGATAGGCCACAGGAGCAGTTCCGCGGAACAAAGCTTATCTGCCTAGCCTTTTCCCAACAATATTGGGGTCAGCCGACCCAGTCGAAGTCCCAGTATTTTACAGTGAGCGACTGCCTATCTGATTGCAATAAGTAACGAGAATACACATTTATGTCAGGTTTTCTTTCTTCTGAGTTTGCATAACGACTGCCAAAGATTTTCAAAGGACAACTGGTATGACATCTCAGACTTTGGAACAGTTCGGCTTTCTAGAGCGTAGTCTCATTTTTGTCAATCAAACCTGAGCAACAGTCTCTTTCCAAACTAAGTATGCCATACGCCAACTCCATCTCTACCTACGTTAGGTAAAGTGTTGTTCTGAACTTTGTCTCTAATGATCATTACTGATCTTATCTTCGCGGAGATATCGAATATTACTTATCCAATTAACGCCAGATAAGCGAAACTTTCGCAGAAAGTCGCAAGAGGTGACTCAATGCAGAAGCCTCGCTGTGAGTCACTTTCTTAACGGCACTAATGAAATTATTCTGTGAAAATATACTGTTAATTAGACAGCGGCCCTTGCTTTATCACACTAATATTATAAAGGCGAAAGTTTGTGAGTGTGTGTATGTTTGTTACTTCTTCACGCGCAAAGGGCTGGATTGATTTAGATGAAATTTGGTATAAAGATTGTTTGAGTCCCGGGAAAGGACAAAGGAGTAGTTTTTATCCCGGGAGTATGTTCCCTTGGGATAATTTTCGACAATCACGCGGGCGGCAGCTAGTAATTAATATATGTAAGCGATGTGCCTTCTAAGTATGTTTTATTAGTGAGGCAGCATAGAGAACTTCCTTCTTAGTCAATCTTAAACGATAGATAGATCCATACTATCCATATCTATACTAATCACATCACTCATACTTCACACTAATATTATAAAGGCGAAAGCTTGTGAGTGTGTGTGTTATGTTTGTTACTTCTTCACGCGCAAACAGCTGGACCAATTTTGATAAAATTTGCAGGAAGCTGACACCCTGGATTAACACATAGGCTAAACTGCACAAAGACTGATCCGAAAAACTACCGACCTATATCCCTTTTACCAACCTTATCAAAAGTATTTGAAAAAAATATTAAACATAGACTGATGATACATTTAAATGTAAATAAAGTAATCAATTTAAGACAATTTGGATACCAGAAAGGCGTCGGTTGCTCAGATGCAATAAACACTCTTATAAATGACATAATTAATAAATTAAATAACAAAATGAAAGTGGCTGGGTTATTCATCGACCTCAGCTCTGCTTTTGATACGATAGATTATGAACTATTACTAACAAAACTTGAATATTATGGTATTAGAGGAAAGTCTTTACTACTTTTGAAATCCTACTTACAAAATAGACGAATGTTTGTCGAAATAAAAAGCATCGATGAAACAAATCACGAAGTCGCATACACGTCTAAGATTACAAACATACAACGTGGTGTACCCCAAGGCTCAATTTTAGGACCAATACTTTTTATTATATTCACAAGTGACTTGATAAACTTCATGTATAACGTTCAGCCCGATGTAAGACTCGTTGTCTTTGCAGATGATACAAATATAATAATTGGGGCAAATGATCTAAAAGAATTGACCAAAACTGTAAATAAGTGCCTCGAAAATCTTTGCGATTGGTTTTCAGCCAATAGCCTTTTACTAAATGCTAGTAAAACTAACATTATCTTATTCAAGACTACAACTCGCAATAATGACAATTTAGATGTACAAATCAAAGGAGATAAAATTGAATCAGTAGACAAAGTCAAATTCTTAGGTATTAACATAGATGTAAATTTAAATTGGAAACAAGAGCTAGCTGCTGTTGACTCTTCTATTTCATCAACATGCTATGCACTCAGGAGCCTTAGAGATATTTTGGATCTTAAGCAACTAAAGGCTATATACTATGCACTGGTAGAATCTAGATTGAGATACAGCATCATGCTGTGGGGTAATAGCTACAGTTATAACTGGCAGAAGGCGTTTATCTTACAGAAACGTGCCATAAGGACTATTGTAAGGATTTCACAAAGAGACTCATGCAGAGAGCATTTTGAAGAATTAGAAATTTTAACAGTACCAAGTTTATACATATTAGTTATATTAAATCACTTTGCTAAGTATATTCATCAGTATGAATCACATGAGGAACGTAAAATAAGAGAAAGTACAAGAAGGAAGGAGTTTAAACACAAGATGGCACCAAATTTTAATGTAGCTAAGCATTGCTCCGGGTACCAAGCAGTAGAATTGTTTAACAGGTTACCAACTAATTTAAAGTTATTAATTTATAGCCCTCACCTATTCAAAACCAAATTAAAAGCCTTCTTGTTGGAAAAGTGTTTATACTCAGTGTCAGATTTTATGTCAAATGATAAAAATAATTGATTATAATATTAACATTGAACAAGCTTTTAATTGAATTAATTTTTGACTTCTAGACTTTGACTTTGACTAACCATCTGACATAGCGTACATTTGACATTATATCTGACATACTTTCTGACATTTATTTATTTATAGACATCTTTTAATTGATTGACTTGATGTTTTACTATACTTTAGCTTCAAATTGTTTTGCATGTGACAATTTTACTGTAATTATTATGTACCTAGTGAATATTCTACACAATGTTTATTGTTTGAATAAAAATAAATAAATAAACTATAGGCTAAACCGCGGGTAACACCGCGGGGCGCAGCTAGTATTATATAAATGTAAAAGTATTTCTGTGTGTGTCTGCCTGTCTATCTGTTTCCCGGTTTGTTACTTTTTCACGTCTTTACGACTGAGTGAAATTGGTTGTTTGGCACACGTGTAAACCATGTTTTGGATTAGGGAATAAGATAGTTTTTATCCCGGGAGTATGTTTCCTTGGGATAATTCACACCTTTTGCGTGGGCGAAGCCGCTGACAGAAGTTAGTAAGTCATTCTTTTAAGCCAAATTCATTGTTTGAATTTGGAGAAATACGACAAAAAGAAAGCGGGTATTGTCAGGAAACATTCGCTGTCCGGAAAAAAAATTAGGTTCTACTGAAATGAAAACTATGTTCATAACATGACGTGAAATTTTCCTTCCAATTCACAAAAAAAAATCTGCAATTTGTTCCTTCACCATTAATTTTGATTTATAAAGAAACTTTTCAAAATGTTTGTATCTCTCAGAGCTGAGATAAAAATATTGAGAAAGTTCATCGTCCTGTCATATGTTATGGTCCACAAAATAAACGTACAGGAAAGAGCACTCTCGAACTCATTACGGTTTGAAAGCATATCGCTACATATTATTAAGTTTCCCCCAACTTTGTGGGGTGAAGAAAATATTCTTCAAAGTTTTGTAGTGTGCATTTGTTTTACTTTTTTTCTCGTGTGCGCAACTTATCCTTATACATACATCTAGGTAGGTACAATACCAGTCTGTCAGGGTAGGTACAATACCAGTCTGTCAGGGTAGGTACAATACCAGTCTGCCAGGGTTGCGAAATTTGTTCGAAAGAGTCGCTGCGGCCCTGGAACGTAAAGGGCTTTAGGAGGAACACGGATGGGTTTTAGTACAAGCCTTTCCGCTCCACCCAGAACGGAAGAAGTCATTTGATGGTTTCCCATTCTCAAAATAAAAACAAAACACCAGATTTTATGTTAATACTGGTGAAGGCCACTTAATGCGAGACGCACAGGACCAGTCGATGTGGCGACATTAGGTCCCAGGCCTATGAACAGTAGTGGACGTCTTCCGGCTGAAATGATGATCATTCTGTTATTTTATGAAAACACCTTGTGATGGTATGGAAACCCAACGAAAAGCTTAGTTCTAGTTGAACTACCCATTTTTGGAGAGGACTAGAGTCCTAGAGCTAGAGCACTGAGTGAAGCAACTTCTTGGGTAACTAAAGATTGCTTATATTGAATTTTCTTAACTAACAGAAAAAACTAGAGAACAATTCTAATCCGAACAAAATTTCTTGCAATAACAATAACTTTTAATTTTCCAAACCCGTATTATATTGAGCATAAATAATACATTCAGTGCATTTAATGGTAATTATTTCATAATGAGTGCCAGAATAATTATTTATTATTCCATCCTCGTGTTCATCGGTCGTGTAGTGCGTGACACGGAACGATATTTTAAATTCCATATTACA
The DNA here is from genome assembly GCA_002192655.3 of Mamestra configurata. Classification (NCBI taxonomy): domain Eukaryota; kingdom Metazoa; phylum Arthropoda; class Insecta; order Lepidoptera; family Noctuidae; genus Mamestra; species Mamestra configurata. Next base: position 388,562 of record NDFZ01005482.1, read on the forward strand.
CAGGAGTATTAAAGACTTGTGGATGCATTAAAAGCAGATGATTGTTCGGCTAAAAAATTTTATTACGTTTCGTTTCGCAGTTTAATTAAACTTTTAAATGAAAGTATTCTCCAGATCTTTGCAGCTGTGTGCGTAAGATTTTTTGGTTGTGTTAATAACAAAAAAAAAACAGCCGTTTTAATGAAACAGTCGACGATTTTAAACAAAAGCTGTTTGGGCGGACGCTATCGTTTGCGATAAAATGTTTAATTTAAGCCGTCTCCAGTCTTCCTTGTAGCTCAATATTTGCTCTTTATTGTGATTTAAACTCTGTTATAAATAGTAATTGTTCTTGGAAAATTCAGATCTTCATTCAGATTGAAATAAATGAAACCAAAATTAAATATCAAGATTGTCATGAATTTTGTAACCGTTAAAATATTAATAAAATACTCACATTCAAATAAATACAGACATTATTCAGACTACTTTAGTAAGTTACTCGATTAATAAGTTATTGAAAAAGTTTTGAGAAAGAATATAACACGAAACGTAAAAATAACCATTCAAACACAGTATTGAAAACACCGAGCCACATTATATTGAAAACGCCGTAAACATCGATCGCGTGTCCATTCTTCTGCCCTTTTGTCACGAGGCACTTTCGAAAGTAGAAGTTGTGGTTTCAAAATATCACTTTATGGTACAACTCGTTTCTCCCAGCGGTTTGCCCGTGTGAAGTTCGAAAATTAATCCTAAGAGAACGTATATGGTGGATAAGGCAGAGGACGCTTGCCATTGACCTGGTTGTCCAAAATTTAGGGAGACGTCATGTTAGTCCAATTGCCAGAGCCGGCAACCCAGAATAGAATATCATGGCGGAGAATAATGAGGAGATTTGACCCCAAATAATGGGAAAAGGAGAGGACAAAGAAGAAGATGGAAGGAAAGAACTCCCGGGATACACAGTATCCGACGTCTTATTCCAGGACATGCATCTTAGCTTATGCGATGTTCCATCTTAATCCGTTTAGCAGTTGAGACGTGTAAAGGTAACAAACAGACCGCAAGAGCTACTTTCACGTTTATAATTTAGTATGTATAATATGGTAAAATAATGATATGTTCGAGGAGTGAAATTTTACCATATTTGTATTTCCCTGCCTTGTTTATAGATTTGTTACCTTATTTGTTGAATGAATTTATGATGCGAGGTAAAGACGTAAAGTGTGTGTTTTCAATATTGGAAGAGGATACAAAATATTGCGTGCCACAGCTGTTTGTAAATATGGCAGCATCTTGGTTATTTTATCATCCGAAGGTAGAGTTGTGGTTTCTGTATTGAATTCATTTTTCTTCTTTGTTCATAAATGCAAAACTATCTTAGCACTTTTAATAAGAACAGTCAGTTCTTAAAGATTATAAAAAGATTCTTAGCCCATATTTCCATCAAGTTAAATCTTCTGATATTCGCTGTAGAAGATTCCCCATAACAATTGTCATTTCAAACTTGACCAAATAATTATAGATATAAAGTTTGAGCAGTTCAACCAAATTTCCCATTTGGTTAAATAGCTCAAACTTTATATCTTCCTACCTAAAATTATTTACGGAATGTCAAAATAGTGGTTTTATTAAATGTCTCCTTCAGCAGGCTTCTCAATTTGTCGATTTAATATCTAAACCTGTGAAATATTCTTATCTTTTTAGACATGCTAGCCTACATTCGTCGAGCCTGCGCAGGTGTTTTTGATAAATCCTTTAAATTATGTCGCTTTATCGTTGATCTTTAATTGACAATCTGATGATTAATGATGATGATTAATAAGCTACAGAACGTTTGTCTTTTGTTGATATAACTTCATGTTTAATGGAATGTGTTGATTTCCTTAAAGATACCTGTGCATAGTTAATTTCCTTTATCGATATTATTTAGCAATGAAAACAATTACTTCTGCAAACTATGAGTCTGGAGATGAGGATTCCAGAAAGAACACCACTTTCTAGATCGAGCCCTTAGTGCAACTACCTAACGCACCAGCCTGCTAAGGTATTGATCAAGGTTCGTGATAATAAAGCCAATAGGATAGCCATTGGCTTAATTCTCACGAGCCTTAATACAATGATGGCTGACTCCACATCGACAACTTCGCGGGTCAAGGCAAGATACTTGCCAGGGTTGTGGAATTGGTTCGAATGAGTCACCGCGGCCCTGGAACGCAAACGGCTTTAGGAGGAATACGGATGCGTTTTAGTCACTCTACGCAGAGTGGAAGAATTCATTTGATGAGTTCCTATCTTAAAAAAAAGGGCGAGATACTTCATTTGCTTATATCTTTTTCGGCTTTCTAGCGTAACACTTATTTATTGTTGGTGTAAATACGTAAAGTGGAAATAGGTCAATAAAAATGGTAAAACAAAAGCGAACGATTTACAAAACAAAACAAAATTGTCTAACAGCCTCATTATTTTTGTACTCGATTAGATTTTGATAGATACATAATCTCTTTTGGAATGGAAATAAATCGTTACAATCTTGACTGAAATAATTAGGCGTGGATAAAACGCTTCTTAAACATATTTTTAACTACAAACATTTATCAAAAAGATGTGATAATTAATTTGGAATCTCAGCTGATAAGTTTTAAGGTTGAATTTTGATCAGTTGCCTTTGTGGAATCTCAACGTGCGCTTACACATTTGCATAAAAATTATGTTCATCAAGGAGGCTTGACCAATTCAAGAATGGGGTCGCCCGAAGAAATTTCGCCCACACATGTTTTATTTTTTGTTTGTATGTAATCGGATATTTGTACAAGTCGTCCTGTCCGTTTGTCCGTTAAGAATTTATGTCATTCGCTTTCAAATTACATTCAGAACAGGCTTGTTTCTTGAAGATCGTGAGCTTAACAAAAATATCTTTTGTATTGTGACAGGCATCGTATCGTAAACTGTTTTTTGTTGTTGAATGGACACATTCCATATACGTTTTTATAAATTAAGAAATTCTTGTTTCTTGTACATTATTATTTTGCAGGTGTTTCGGTCTTACTGTAATTGCAGATAAATTAGCGTAGTGTGGTTTAAAAATATGTTCAATGATTGCCAAAGTGTCAGCTAAATTCAGTCATGATTATTTGAATTATAGTTTGTGTAAATAATTGTTTCTCGCATCCGTCATAACAGTTTTTGAATACATCTAAATCCATCAGTGATCTGATAACTGATTATAATTATTAAAAAGTTCAAAATGTATGGAATTGACGTCGTTGTTGGCACTAGTGTCAAAAGACTACAATCCCTTTTTAACTTCTCAAAAATAGTTATCTTTGATAGAATGTCTAGAGTCTCTGACCAGAGTTTCATTTTCGAATCAAGAAGTATGCTGACTTATTTTTCCTTCGAATCAAATACTGAATTAAAAGTCGAACCATAACTTGTAGTAGTTTCTTAGATTACATTCTTCCATTCGTAGGTATGACGGCATGTATAACGACATAATGATTTCTTCGTTGAAAACAAAGGAATTATAGTTCACCGTACCCCGCTTGTTATAACAGAAATCAATAACAATTGCGATGTACAAGAATCCCACTAATAAGGCCATTCACATGCTTCCATGCTAGCAATATTACTATGTATCAATGTTATGATATTAATTAGAATGTACAACACGTGTTTTATTCGATGAGTGAAAAATATTACGGAAATTAAAATTAAATTACATTTATAATTGTGGTTTTAGTATCTTAATAAGTGAAAGTAATTAGCAATCGTCAGAATTATAGCCTTAACTAACCCTTTTTTTCATTCTTATGATTTTAACTTATTTGACACATGCAATTACCACTCATTTAATCGTAAATACAGCCAAATCGGATGAAAAATCCAACCCGTCCGACCAGGTAGGGCCACTAATGACCATTGCCCACCATCAAAGATGGATTCCACAATAAAGAAAGGATTAGCATAGATGCATGGCAATCACGTTGGAGCGGTTAATCGTTCATGCTAAATGAAATTTCAATTCCAATTTTTCAGTCCATTTCCAAAGGCATTAAGTCGGTGAAGACTTAATGGAATACTATCACAAATTTACTTTCATCCAGTAGCAATTAAAAATTATTTCATATGATTAAATAATAATAAGATTTAGAAGTAGAACATACGGTATAATTATGTTAAATGGCTTTCGGTAATAATTATGAATTTGTTGCTTACCTTTTCGGCGATGCTTTATCAATCCTCTTTCTTTTGATGGAACGAAAACTAAGAAATTAACGTTACCTTACCTATCATCAAGATAATTGTGTGTTTGTTTGTTACATTTTCTGGAATAAATCGCTGAACCAATTTTGTTGAATTTTAGTACAGAGATAAATGGGGCTCTGGAGACGGTTAGAGACTACTCTATCTACAGTGTGTTCCAGAAGTGGGTGGTCAAAAAAAAATGTTTTTTTACTTAAATGCAGTTTGTTGCAGTTGGTGGCATTTACTTTAGTTCAATCATAAATTTGATGATACCAACTGCATCAGACTGCTTAAAAAGTCTATTCTTTGGAACTTTTTAGTCGTTTTTTTTTTTAAATCACACTTTTTATTTTTTCTTATTTTTCCTTGATGTTCATCAGACACCCAATATCACCCTTAAATATGACCACGCTCTTCTGGAACACCTTGTATATGTGAAAATAAAACTTGAACGCGTGCGAAGCTGCGGTCAAATATTGGTATTAAACAACTTGTCCCATAATCGTTTTTATCATCGTTTATTAGGTTACGTAGGTTACGTAGACTAAGAACAGAACATAATTAAAACAATTAACAAATCACATAACTATATTTAAAATCAGACAATGATTCCATTGACAGCCACCCTCATTCAGAGACATTCGAATTAAAACAATTTAATTAATGAGAAGCGAAAAGTAAACTTTACGGCGCAACTAACAGTAGGTTTTTCTTGAGGAGAGACAGATCTTGATTCAATTAGAACTTGGAGACAAAACACAAAGAAGCAGCTGGGGCCATAGATTAGTTGGACGGCTATTCGTCGAATGTTAGTGCCTACGTGATACTTTTTAGATGCAAACTTCACTTAATATGCAGGGATGTCGGAAGTGCAAAAAAGTTTTGATGAATATTGTTTTGATCGATGATAAACCTGTTAGTATTTTTTTTATGGGAAATTAATTGGCTAGTCGTTGTTCTGTATGGTGTTGGACGTAAAATAATAGCACCATCCCGTCACTTCCCGTGGAAGTCGTAAGAGGTGACTAAGAGACTCACCAGAGAATGGGCTGCAGCATTCTCTGTGCAACAGCTACACTGCGATCGCCAACCCGCCTGCCAAGCGTGGCGATTATGGCATCCCCCCCTCTCAATTTGGAGGAGGCCTATGTCCAGCAGTGGACGTCTTTCGGCTGATATGATGATGATGATGGTGAGTCGTTAAATGTTAGTGCCTACGCACAACTTTTCAGACGCAAGCTTAACTTATGCAGGGATGTCGGTCGTTCAAATACAGTTTTGATGAATATTGTTTTAATCGATGACTTTACCCGCAGGTTAAGTTTTTTTCTGTCTGACACGCCCTTCCGCTCCACCCAGAGCGGAAGAAGTCATTTGATGATTTCCCATCCTCAAAAAAAAAAGGTAAAGTTTTTTGAGGAAATTCACTAAATGACTATATTATTAAATACATATATACTCCCGCTCTGGGCGGAGCGAGAGGGACAAACTCTTACTGACGAAAACCCACCCGCGTTCCTTCAAATGCCCTTTGCGTTCATGGTTGCGGAATTATTCAAAACAGTTATCTTTCTAACAATACCGCAACCATATTTTATAATAATATCGATACATCGATAGGCATATTATGCGAAAACATCGCTTAAAACATCGATATATCAAATGAAAAAAAAAAACAATATAAGTGTCAGCATCTTCTTGACAAGTCTACGTATGTGCAGCAGGTTGAATAGTTACCACTGGCCTCAATTCTAACACCCACTTAGGCAAAATTCCAGTACTGTCGTTACCGGTACCATTGACACGATAAGATAGGGTCAAAAGCCACTTGCACACTGGCTATTTGGCCGCGTTACTGTGATGTTGTGTGGTCCACTCACATACCGACTTTCTTTAGAAAATTAAATCGACAGAGCAAGAGGTCCTTGATAAAGTTTTAAGTGAATTAAAATATAATAAAGGTGGTTTTATTTTAAATCAGCATCATATTTAAGTTTCATCATAATTATCTTTTAAAATTTACGAGAATGTGGCTGAAGCTGTAAAGTGACAACATACATTTTGTAGCAAACTAGGCTTTTTAACGTGGCCTATTCTACAGGAACCTTCTTTTCTTCATAAAAATAGTTTAACACACTCCGCCAATGTGATAGAGATTTAGAGTAAAGGTAACAGTAATTACCTATAGCTTTCTATCAGCGAAACATTTACATATAATCGGATCACTATTTCCAGATAAAACATTTGACAAACACAAAAACTAACTATTAGGTAAATTGTCATATTAGTTAAGAGATTCTACCTAATCACAAGTCTGCGTAATAATCATTGCATTTAGTAGACAATCGTGTCGTAAAGTAAGGAGATATCAATTATTCAACGACGATTCATTTCGAGATGCTCCTTTTGAGTTTGCCTCGCTCGCATCAATTGAATCATGAGGTATTATGCAATTAGTACCATGTAATTAGAAATTGAATAGCTTCAAATCGTACTCATACATTTGAACACGTTGTTATGGTTCTAGAAGTTATCAATGAGATAGCAATTCTTGGTGGGAATTAATTCGGAAATATTTTAGATTAACTGGACTTTATTGGATTTCCATAAAGCGTTGTTTATTTTACGCACGTTCAATACTTCTAAATTAATGGACCTAGCAAGGTGCCTAGGCCAAATAAGTACCCAGTAAAACTGACTAAATGATTGTTCAATAATGAAATTAAGGTGCTCAAATTCATTTATTCGATTCACCGCTCATCAGCCAGACGTTTTTAATAACCCTGGTCCGGTGACACCGATCACCAAGTTAACAAATTGTAAATCGAATCGTTGGCTAAACTTGTTTCAGGGCTTGTCCGTTGAATACTCCGTTGACAGTTGTTCGATAATTGAACTGGGGACAATTAGCCAACGAGTGGTTAATATCCGTGGCGCTGTCACTACACGATTGGGTCCCTTGGCAATGGACTCTCAACAATGTCGAGTGTTAATCGATTCCCCGTTCGAGATGTAAGTGACAAGAGATTTTGGAATGTCACTGGACTTTTAGATGGGTGAAGTGGGTGCTTGAATTTTTTTGTTGGTATTATTTGGTGATGGTGATTTAAATCATTGAATTTTTTCGTTAATATGAAAGAGAAACTTTTTAGTAATACCAAACAGCTAAGCAGAACGTATAAGAAACACTCCAGCTATGAATATCGATAATGACACTCAATCTTTCTTCAAATATTATATTCTCAAAAAAAAAAAACATTTAAGACTCGTCTTTTTCATCTCGGCCCACCTATTTAAGCTAAAACAACAGAACCGTTAAGCCGACGATTTCACAATCCAGGTCAGAATTTAAAAGTTTCCACTGAGAATCTTAAAACATTATTTCTGCACGAATAAAGACTTCTTCAACGTTAACAAAAAAGTAATAAGGACTTATCTAAAAGTTTTAACTTGAGCAATTTTTCATAACTTCAAGCCACTGGTCTACGGTGACCTAGTGGAAAGTCTCACGTAACAGACATTTGTAAAAAACCCTTTTTTTAGGGAATCTACTCTTTTTTTGTAGAAACTCTTTATTTTATTGGCTTGCTGACGTTCTATTTTTTCAGCCATTCAACGAGCGTTCCCTTTTACCCCGTTTTTGGTTTGCTTCGTTTTTATACGTTTGTATCTGTAAGTTTATTTTTTGCTTTAACGTTTAATTACTTTTATTTAAACATTTTCAGTCTTTCGGGATAAAACTCGGCACGAATACGTGGCAAGTATTCTCATTTTAAAATGCTTTAAAATTTGTACAAAATCATGGCTCATGATTAAACAATGTATCCAAAATTCCTAACTGTAGCAAGAACCTGACTTTGTTAACCAATAGAATTGCTGAATAATTATAATTGATTTCAACGTTCGTAAAAAAATATCTTTAAAGCCATTGATTTCCAATGGTGAGATTCACAGTATTAACCAACTAACTTGAATAATGCAAACTATTTTGAAAAGGTATTGGTCTATTAATATTGGATCATGAGAGTCTAAAGGACGCAGGTAATATGTATGTAAATCTAGTAGTTAGCTGCTTCGGTAATTTACTTACAAACTTACCCACTCACACCAAGTAAAACGATCGCTAAACCTCATTACCAAACGCAACGTTAAAACCTAAAAAGTTAAAACTTCGCAGTTAAACATACGCTGGCATGTACGGAGCGTTACGTGAACAATGAATACTCCTCTTTTTCTGCGCGCCTGGTGAATGCCGTTGAGTTGCGAAAAAATACAAACAATAAAAGACCAGCGGAGGATACGAGAGACGAGTTTTCGCCGCCCTTGCTATAAAATTAAATGGGTAGAGGGCTTTTTGTGGAACGGCTCGCGAACGCGACTTCGGTCGTGAGTTCGGAAAAACGCGTCGGGTTAAAACTCCTCCGAGGGTTCCTCGCGTTTGGGAGGTTTGGCCGAGTAAGGACTTAAGTGACGTCGTTGCCTGTTGTGGTTTGGCACGATTCTCTGTTACGTAAGTATGTGTGAATAAACTCGTGATGTTTTGCGTTTTTCTTCCATTGACTAACAACGTTGGTGAACTTATTTTGCGAGTCGTTATAGGCTTCGATTTGCTTGGAGAGTTTCATGCTCTTTCGAGTCGGACTTTCATGCAGTGATATTCTTTTCTTTATTTTGCTTTCAATCATGTTTAATACGTTTGAGCTGCTTATTTTATCAGTTCACAAAATTGGTCAGCCCTTTAGGCATACCGCTCAAATACATCTGAGATTGACTTAACTACTTAATGGAGTGTGCTAGCTAACAAGTGTCAACTATTTTATTTTTAAATTTGATTTACCTATTAGATATATAATTTTTTTGTTTCAGACAGATGTGTTGCTGGGGAGTTTGTTGCGTCACTTCTTCATCCCAGCTAAAACACTAGGAAGTGTTGACCAGCGGTCGTTTTGGGGGACTGTCTTTGCCGTTCAAAAAGTGCTGGCACTCAGCTTAATTTGAATAAAAGACTTTTGATTTGGTTTTTGATTTTTAACTATTTCAGTAGCCACCCGGAAAATTAATTTGAATACCATCCACCAAACAATCCTTACTAATTTTAAAGCCTGAAATGCTTTCGAAAGTAGACAGACGGGTGGCCAAAATTATCAGTTGTTCCGTTACTTATCGAAGTAAACATCGATTAGTAAGATAGCAGGCCGGCTAAGTAAATTACACGTTGTAAGACCACCTGCAAGGATGTCGGCAATAAACGCACGTAATCATATGTCTGGACTTGATTCTCTTGGCAAACATTCGGTGCGTGCGCTTCGGTTCTCCCCTTTATTGTGATGTTGCCCTCTTTTATGTGTTCTTAACAAAATGAGGGTATTACGGCCGGGAGCTAATAAACAGATGTTTAATCAGAAAAGTCTGTATGGATCTGTGTCTAAATGTCGTGACCCTTGAGGCTACCAATACAATTTTGCTTACCTATAGTTTGTTTTCGCAAACAAAATCATAATTCAATGTTATCAGAATTAAATATTGGTAAACCTTCAAGATAATACTAAAGCTTCAGATAAGATTTCCATACATAATTAATTGTATGATAGACTCGAGATTTTGATAACATAATTATTCGTAAAATTATTATCTGATGAAGTCTTTGGTAATACTAAAATCTATTTCTTAGAGAACTCATCAAAAAGAAAACTTTACTTCTTCTTAGTCCATGTGAAGATGAGAACCTTTCTCATCTTCACATGGACTAAGAAGAAGTAAAGTTTTCTTTTAAGGAATAAATCGATTTGCAGGCTTTTACTGACTGGGCACGCCACTATTGCGGCGGTAAGGCCCCTCTTTGAGGAGTGGCTGGAGAGGCGCCACGGCATCCTCACCTTCCGCCTGACGCAGGTGCTTACCGGACACGGCTGTTTCGGTAGGTACCTGTTTCGGATTAAGCGGGAGGACACGCCCGGGTGTCAGCACTGTGAGGATCGCCCGGAGGACACGGTGGAGCATACGGTGGAGGTCTGCTCTGCTTGGGCGGAGCACCGCCGTGTCCTCATCGAGGCGATCGGCGGCGGCGACCTCTCGCGTCCGGCCTTGGTTGAATCCATGGTCCGGAGCGAAGAGGCTTGGGAAGCGGTCACCTCCTTCTGCGAAGCAGTAATGCTAGCGAAGGAGGAGGCGGGCCGCGCGAGGGAAAGGCAAGGCCTTCGCCCCAACCGCCACAACAGGAAAAGACGCCCGGGGCGTCGGGAGTCGCAGGGCGATCCCCGGCCACCGTAGGCGCGGGCCTGCGGACGGCGAGCATTGGGTGGCTCGCTGTCCGATCACCACCAAGCCCGGGTCGATGACGCGTTGTGTTTCACGCGCGCCTCAAAGAGATGTCAGCATAGAAGACGGGGCCCGCTAGGGCCTGAGCCTGCCAGGGTTGCGGAATTTGTTCGAAAGAGTTACCGCGGCCCTGGAACGCAAAGGGCTTTAGAAGGAACACGGATGGGTTTTAGTCAGTAAAAGTCTGACACGCCCTTCCACTCAACCCAGAGTGGAAAAAGTCATTTGATGATTTCCCATACTTGAAAAAAAAAAAAGGCTTTTACTGACCCGCTAAAGCCGAGTAATTAAATTTCAATTTCAGGTTGGTGATTAATTTATTTCTAAAAATGTATTCTTAGTTTCTTAAGCAATTTAGAGCGCTGTCAATAAATCCTAGGTTTAACTACCCTTGAGCAAAAATAACTCCAACATGAGTCATAAAACTGAACCTACCTTCTAGCAAATAAATCAATGAACCAACAACGACCACAAACTTAATTTTCAAGCTCATTTCACTAGTAATAATCTTTAGAAAAACAGTAAATTCAATTATTTTAATATTTATTATTGAAAGCTTAAGTTCACGCAGAAATCATGGCACTTTGAACGCATTAACATTCCGTTTAGACCACCTGTGAGTGCACTCTGAGATTTGCAATTACCGAGACCTTGTCGATGACTTAGCTGCGGACACACAGTTTGTTTGTTTCTCGAACTTTCTTACTTACTTTTGGATGCTGGTTGCATCTTCATTTCATTAGTAGTTTATGTGATCAGCGAAATTGGGCGTCAGTTATTTTGAAATCAGCTTCTTCTTTAGTGAAAACTAAATTTATGTCATAGGCAAAAAATACTCGAATGTAATTTTTTAAATATTTAATTATAATTTTGATTTTTCCAGTATTCAGCTACGATAACACTCTTCGTTGATGCAACCATAAGCGCAAACATAAGGTGGTCCATAGACGGTGATGTGACCTCGCACAAACACTGAATTTTGGAGCCATCTGAACCTGTTGTGTGGTCACAGGTCTATCCTACATCTGTGGAGGTTGTCTTGATTGCGGCTGACTTGAGTGTCTAAGATAGTCTCTTTATTGTTTTCCAGGTCGGCCATGGCGACTTACTTACTTACGTTTTACGAAGTAATGCCCAAAATTTCTGACGATCGCTACGTCGATGCTATGTTACTTTTATAAAATGCCAAGTAATGGACGTCGTTTTGCCCAAAAACGATGATGGCCATAAAAATCCTTATATTTCTAAGTTCAGTGCTGATTCCATTGATACTGGTGGTAAGCTCTAACAATCAGCATTCCTTACATTTCGATTCGAGGCATTGTTTTGATTGCTGATAGCTTCAAATTCTATTTTGGTACTACTACTACTATTACTACGGTACAATAGTTACCTAGATTTTTCACCCTCGATCCGAATTTCTCTGGACCGTTAGTTCAAGTTTGGTGCTACGTCGCGCTATTGAGTCACGTTGAGTCCCCATCGCTCCGCATTGAGACAAACATTTGTTCCTAGTCTGGATGTCGGTGAATTTGATTTGTGTATGTAATGATGCTGTTTGGCATTCTGTTCCGGTTAAAGCGTATTATGGAGAAAATGTGGATGGCATTCACTAAAAACGACTAAAAGTATGAGGACGTTGTTGCAGTGTTCCATTCCCTTTTAAATCGACTTCTTTTACTTTCGTGTTAACCACGATATGATTTTAAAATAATTGTTGAGTTTCTTTGAATAATGATCCGTTACTGGTAATTTTGAACTTGATGTTCAATTATACTTTTATGAAAGAGTTGAAGGATTGCAACCTTTCAGGTCATATTCACCTTTCCTGATGGTGCTTAATAACCTTTTGAACGCCATTGGCACGTATACATAACAAACAAACGCGTGCCCTGTACGCCAAACGTCACAAATATTTGACAAATAGTACGGTGAATTTGTGGCTTGGCGTCGTGGGCACGCCGATCGCCACCGCGTTTATTCTCTGGCGTTCAAAAGTGTAAGTTTGTGTATCGGAGGAAATTTGAACATCGATTTTTCGTCATCATTATTCGATGTGAAGTGATTTTGCATACATTTAGGTGACTTAGCTGCCGTTTAGGTCGTCGATGGTTTAGGTTAATTTTGTGTTGCTAAAGGCAAGCACGCTGACTTGACAACATCGTTGTGTAATAGCGCGTTCCTAAAAAGTGAGACTAAAATTGTGAAAACAGTGTCATCAAGCGAATTAGTGTACGTAGTTACTTGCTGTCGTGCATATTGACTGGCCTGTTGGTCGAGTGGTTAGTGACCCTGACTGCTTAACCGGAGGTCGTGGGTTCGATTCCCACCCAGGACAAATCTTTGTGTGATGAGCATGATCATTTGTTCTGTGTCTGGGTGTAATTTGTGTATAATATGTATGTATTTAGAAATATATAAGTATGTTTATCAGTTGTCTGGTTGCCATAGTACAGGCTCTGCCTAGTTTGGGATCGGATGACCGTGTGTGAGTTGTCCCAGGATATATTATTATATTATATATATAAGAGGGTCATTAACGTTTATCTAGTATGTGCGTGCTTCTTGTGAAAGGAGCTGTCAAAATGAATAGTACTTCATCCCAAAAAAATCCTTTCTTTAACTTGCCGCTCTTATTATTCGTACTTTGGGTTAAAACCTTTAGTTTTTTAGTCACCGCTCTTACAATCCGTGTGTATCGAGAGTCCAAGACGGACAGGTTTCTTCATGTTATTTTTACCAGCTAATGCAATCCTAAGTTAGACTTGGACAAGCTTTTACAAGTAGAGAGTCGTGCGTTTCTACCAGGATGCGATCCTCATTTAAATATAAGTATTAGTAAGTAATAACTATGGGAACTAATTGTAAGCTAAGGAATATTGAGTTATTATGTTATTTACTACTTCTGATGTTTTCCTGTGTCTTTAGCTTCTACAGTGGCGATAATTTTCATGAGCATTTAGAGGTTGTTAGTTCTTATACCTCTTTGCAAATGTTTTACTGAAGAATGTTCTACTTGCTTCTGCTCGCGACTTTGTCTGCATGGACTTCAGAATTGGATCAAAAGAGAAATGAAAAACCGGCCAAGTACGAGGCGGACTCTCATACGAAAGGTTCCGTACCATATACCGAAAAAAAAAACACGTTTCTTGTATGGGAGCCCCCTTGCCCGCTTAATTTAATTTTTACTATTTGTTATTTCAGCGGCAATAGAAATACACACTGTGTGAAAATTTCAACTGTCTACCTATTACGGTTCTTGAGAGACAGCCCGCTGACAGACGGACGGACGTACAGCGGAGGCTTAGTAATAGGGTTCCGTTGGTTACCCTTCGGGCACCGAACCCTATCAATGTAATCCTTCTAAAATTATAAATGAAAATAAATTGTATGCTGTAATGGCGGAGGTCTCATTAAAATTTGATGATTTCCCATCCAAAAAAAATGCCCTGGAAATTTTACTATGTTTCTGGTCTCCTAATAGTTTGTGAGTCTTGAGACCGCTCACCCAGCCCGTCTCCAAATTTCCGCTTCCTCCTCAGTATCTGCTAAGCCTTGTCATTTATCGGGATAGCTTAGGTGTTTAATCTGAGTGCCAATTCTACACATGTTTAAGCAACGTTCGCATTCGCATCTCAATCGCAATTTGACAAAAGAGTCTTAATTTCCATACATTTTTGACAGATTGCGAATGACGTGGGAATGCGAACGTTGCTTGAAAATCAGTATAATTGTCCCTCAGCTGCTCTACTATGACGTGCTAATGCCATCCAATTTCGATGATGTAAAAGGGATAGTGCTATTCGCTATGTATAGCTGTCTCTCTTTAAGAGCGGAATCATGATCGTTTTAAGACTTCATAATCAAAATCTGTGTGTGCCAATTTTATCCATAATTCGTTCAGCTGTTTTTTAGTAATTTAAACTTAAACATTACAAACTTTCATATTCATAAAATTATAGTAGGAGTCCTATATAAGGGTTGAAAAAGAATCCCTTTTTTTCTTTGCAAGTGTTGTGCATGTATAGATCAGCTTTCTCTCTCTGAATTTGAAAGACACACCTACTGCATGGTTTCATACTTCAAAATCCGATTTCCCTTGCGATTACTATGACTAACGAAGTTTTCAGATTTTAGAGTGAAAGCAAAAGCGAGTTCTCGTTCTAAAAAAGAAATCCAAAATACATTTTGGAGTTCGAACAACGCTGCTTCCATTATGCTGATATCAAGTTTTCTCTCATGTTTGATTTCTGTTTTAAAGTTTTTAGATGAAGGACTGTTATTCAAAAACTAATATGAGTTGCTTGTGTTGCTACTCAAGATATAGTACTCTTCTAGAGAGATGTCAGCTAAAGATTGTGAATATTTCACATAGTTGCAAAAGGGTGTTTTTTTATAATCGTCAAAGGAACTAACAGTTGTTAATTGATAGATTGATTTTAGATATAAGCATATACATTTGTATAATCACCAGCGTAAACGACCTTTACATTAAATTAAATTTATTATGCCAAAAATAATACAGATTACAAACTAAATTTAGACCCTAGACCCCACACTAGGATACCCTGTGTCGTGGGATCTAGTCTCTTTCAGTCCAGGAGACAAAAAAAAGAAATCATTCTAACAAAAGTTGTAATTAAAATGCGTATCGTGTAGTTTTACAAAAATGCAAAAAAGGAAAAGAAATTAGTTAGTTTTTAAACGTAAATAATAATTAAAGCTTATAAAATAAAATTAACATAATTATATAATTTAAAAGCATTGTACTGGTGTGTAGTGAAGTGTAGTGTAGTTGTATAGTATGTATGTGTGGGGTGAGTGTGTGTGTGTGTATGTTAAGTTCTATTTGGGGTACCTATTTGTAAAATTGCTTCAGTGTGCGCACGTACGCACTCTATGTAGACAGGCATATTATAAACTGCAAGATTATATCCTTGATAAAAATGCTTGGCTAAATGCCGGTCCTGCTCCACAGCCTCAGCCGCTTGGTTCCACTAGTTAGGTTTTATATTTGGAAGAGATGCTCACCCTCTTTTATGTCTAATAATAATACTATTCCGCATAATCTTATATTATGTTTGGAATAAACTTTTCTTTTTCTGTATTTTCAGATTGATATTCATAGTTTTATATAATTTAGAAGCAATTTTTATTTCAAGTTCTGTAAATGTGAGAACCCTGGACCATTATGTTAATAGATAGTTTCCTTGTTTGACATGAAATAGCAGGGGCAGTTGAGGGTGTGTCATGCTCACTCCAATGTCTCGCTGATGGTGGCGCGTGTATCGGATCATTCAGTTCCCTTCAAAATGGTTGAGCTGAATGGTGCTGATGCACGCGTCATGTTCGTGAACGGGCGCCGTCAGTGGAGACTGGTCATCCCTTGGTTGCCACTGCCTCATTTTAATATTTCATACTATAAATTGTTTTTTTTCTTTCTTTACATTGTTCTCATATATAGAAGCAACAAGGTTTATGTTACCAGGATTTTTGTAAACATAAAATGATTTAAAAGAGTGTCCGTGGAGTTTCTTGCACGTTCTTCTCCATAGAGATCTACGCTTGCAAATATTTATATTATAATAGACTTTGACAATTCAAAAGTACCTGATAATGGTTTATTTGAAATAAAATGCTTTGACTTTTGACGCATAATTTAAGCTCAGTAACCACTTGTGAATTGTTTTCCTACATGTTTTTTTGAGGAGGGTGGCAATATTCAGTTTGCAATTAATATATTCATAAATGTAAGGTCCCATAAATCGAGTTGACTTTTGCCATATTTTTTTTGCAGCATTTATAGGTATTCCACCTCAGAAACCTCTTTGAACACATTGTTGTAACTGTGCTCATAAGGCTGCTCTTATGAAAGCGTAAGGTTATGGACATGATATATAATGGCCTTACACTAAGCACTTGGGTCTCTTGGTACAAGAGGTCAGTAGGATATCTGTACGGACGGCTGTAGGCACATTTTAATAGCGCACGTTGTGCCAATTCAACTTTGAGTTGGTGGATCTTTGCAGCCGCTCCCCAAGACACTATACAGTACTCCAAGATTGATTAGCACAGAGCGAGGTAGATGGTCTTCTTTAGATTATCATTTGATATTTTTGCCAATTGCTTAAATATATACTTTAGTTTCCTTACCTTTGTACGCAATGCATTTATGTGTATGGACCATGTTAAACGACTGTCCAGGTAGACTCCCAAGTATTTGATTCTACTTGTATTGTCAATCGAAGGGCAGTTACAGCAGGTGCGATCTGGGCAGTCGTGCAGTTTTAATGAAACTAGTTCTTTTGGAGCAGTTCGAGCTGAGACGCTAAAGCATATAGCTTTAGTTTTTGCGACATTAAGGGTAAGGAGGTTCATATCCAACCAATTGGCAATCGTTAGCAAACCATTTTCTGTCTTGTTGCAAACATCGGACCAGGAGTCGCCGTGGAAGATGATTGCAGTGTCATCAGCGTATGTGAATACTTTTGCTGCAGGTAGTGTAGCACAGGTCGTTAATATATATAATGAACAGGGTAGGCCCGAGAACACTTCCCTGTGGTACTCCAAAATTTACTCAGGAGATGTCACTGCCATGGCCCCCCACGACCACCTTCTGGCTTCTGTCACAGAGGTAAGAACGAAACCAATCCAAGGGCGCACCATGGATGCCAAGGACCCTCATTTTTTCTAAAAGTATTTTTCGGGACACAGTATCAAATGCTTTGGCAAGATCAAGAAAGACGCCGATGCATGCCTTACCACCATCCAGTTTTTGTATGATGTAGTCGACAGCACTTGATACAGCATCCTCCGTAGATCTCGCAGCCCTGAAGCCATACTGACTATCCGACAATAATTTATTTTGTTCAAGGTAGGCTAAGAGTCTTTTGTTGACGACTTTTTCCAGAATTTTGGACAACGTCGTCAGTAAAGAAATCGGTCTATAGTTGGCCGGATCAAATTCGTCGCCACCCTTATGTATAGGACAAACATTAGCCACTTTCATACTTCTGGGAACGCAACTTGTTGAGAGGCTGAGATTGCATAAGAATGTAATAGGCTTAGCCAAAAACTTTATTCCCTTCTTAATGATGATGTTACTAATACCATCAATACCTGAGGCTGAACTTGTTTTTAAGTTATTAATAATTTTAAAGACTTCTACGTCATCAGTAGGTGACAGGAAAAATGAATGTGGATTACTTTGGCGGTGGATTGCCGATTTACTGTAGTTATCAGCTAGACAGTCTTCTGTGGTATTCATACTAGAAAAAATATTAGCAGCTAGATAATTCCCAATTATCCATAGTTAACGCCAAAACCGTTAAAATCAGTACTTCGAATTAATTTAAAACACTAAAACTAATTCTAATCTGTAACTAGGTACTTATTAGTCGAAGTAGATGTCGTAAAACACTGTTAATGTACCCACTACGTCGATAGTACAACACTTGGGAGTTAGGTTGCGTGTATACCGGAGCATTATGTTGCCAGAGAATGAATTTTGTATGTAGTGTAAACCGCGTGAGGCTAATTTCTCCTTGATTATTATAGTAAGCTACGTCATGTCTATTCAAAGTTCATTTCTAAGGTCGTTTTCGAAATTTGACGTTGGGAGCTTGTATAGTGTACAGCTAGAGATTGACAAATCCTTAACTTCAAACTCTCAACTGAGAAACTGGGGATTAGTATTTTTGCTACATTCTAGATAGGCGCCATAAAGCTTTATACAGTACAGACAACACACTTGCCGCCGAGATACAACTATGCACTTTACACTCTATTTTTAATATTCTCTAACAAAATAAATTATAAACAAAGAAAATATTCCATCAGTATTAACCGCTGCGTTCAATAGGAAATCATTTTTGTATCATGTCTTACTGATTCGTGCTGTGTAAAATCTAACAGCGCGTATACAAAGTTTATTTCTTTGCAACGTACATTGCAATGCCTTTAGTTCGCCTAGCTTTTCCTAAGCTGCTTACTATGTTGCTACCAACGCGTAAATACATGCAGTTCCTAGAAAATCCTTAGAATGTGGCCATGTCACTTACTCAATGCATTGTTCCAGAAATTTTGCAAAGGTACTTAACAAAGTGGAGAGCTTGACCGGTTCTATCGTTACGAGGTTCCAACTAGAAATGTTTTTAAATTAACATACGTAGATAAATTTATGTTTATTGTTTTGTGTTTTTATTCTAGAAAATCATTTATTACAGCATTTAATACTCGTTAAGATGTTAGGAGAAATGTATTTTAACTTTTTTTGTCACAGTGTGTAACCGGCTCAACGCGAGTCCTGCAAGTACATATTTAAAACAACGAACGTTGTGCTTAGTTTTGTAAATCGTGTGCTGACACTGTGACGAAGCACAATACGTTTTACTCGTAGTTGGAAAACCTATATTACACTATTCCTTCAGTATAACAGTCGTTGGCATCGTAAACACAGTTAAGGGCGATGTTAAGTGGCAATCTCCGATCAGTTGAATGTGTTCTTAGCATAAACTTAAAGTTGCGCACATATTTGCTGAATAGCCTCGTTTTATACCGCAGTTAACGAGTTCGGATATTACTGCTCAGTTGAGTTTGTTAATTACAAATTATAGAAAATTATAGTTTATATCAGTGAAAGTTTTGCTAAGCCAACTTAAGTAAGTAGCAATCAAGGATAATATTTATTTTCACGTAAAGAAATCTTTTCTTCTTCTGACATCAAACCAATACGAATAAGTGCGAAATATTTCAATAACTTATAATAATTGCCTCATTATATTATATTTGTTTAAACACTATGTTATCAGCAATAATATGACAGTAAATTTTTTACTTATTACATGGACCATTTCACTATCAACTCATCTGCAATCGCATCGTTAAATTTAACAAAAGAATCTATCAAAATGATACCTCAACTCCCCCTAATATTTATAGCAGCTACAAATTGCCTATTCGCAATTCCCGTCCGGCTATTCAAACGGACCCGTGCCGGTGGTCTGCCGGTGTGAAAATAAAAAGTTAATTACAGTGCACATACCACACTCAGGTAAACATGTCTGAACACCCATGTAGCGCCACAGAATGCCATGATACTGTAAACTGATATGCAGTTAGCTAATACAGCGTGTATGTGTGTTGATGCTACTTTTTTACACTGTCTGTTGAATTGTTCAATAATGTTTAATCTGACTAGTGTGGTGTTAAGTAGGTTTAAAAGTTGTTTGTCACTTAGTACCTATTGATTGATGTTTGGGCCTGACTTTTCTATTAGTTACTTGTTAGCAAGCAAAGTGTCAGTGTCATACATTCATAATATAAGTCTGTGTTATATGAAACTGAGATTCTGTCAACATTGTTATGATATGAATTTATGAAGTGTCTGTCCGGTGTTTATCCACCTGCGACTGAAAAATCTAATTTACACGTAAGGTATTTCAGGAAACTCTAATTGACTTGGCTTACAAGATAGGACGTAACAGCGCGGCTAAGAAGGCTAATATTAAATACTGCAATAAAAACAAAATGAAAATCGCAAGTGATTTTGGTATTATGTATGTATGGACAATGGGTACTTTTCTAAAAAAACTTATTAGTCCGTCAGATAGATTTCCAAAAAAAAAATGGACACGTATTTTATCTTTTTTCAAGTGAACAAACAATAAAGACGATACAGTGCGTTGAAAACTCACGTGACGTCACAGTTTAGTTCATTTTTTAATTAAATGTGACGGCACCAGCCCCCACTCTTGGACTTTGATGCGCTTTATCTTTATCAAAATTTATCCATTAGAAATGGCAAAAAATACGTATTGTGATAAATACGAAAGTGTGTCTGTCTTCACGCTTAAATCGCTAAACCAATTTAGGTGAAATTTGGGATAGAGATAGATTGAGTCCCGGGAAAGGACATAAAATAGTTTTTATCCCAAAAATCATCCTTTAGGGAGGTGCAAAGGGGGTTGGAGAAGTTTGTATGGGGAATCAATAACCACTGAACCGATTTAGAAGAAATTTGGTATGGAGATAGATTAGACCTTGGAGAAGGATAGGCCTTTATGTCTTTTGTCGCTAAAGAGCTTGAAGGGGTTGAAATAGGAGATTAAAGTTTATATGGGAGTATGTCATTATTGAAGATAAACCTTTGTATTTAGGCACTGGTTAAAAAATAAATTAACGTATCTTCAAGCGTTTTTGAAAAATCAGTCTCTTAAAAATAAAAATGGCTGCCCAAAGTAACTATTCCACCCGGACGAAGTCGCGGGCAAAAGCTAGAATTTGTATATTTAACGGTATGACTTTCGTAATAACTGATTGTATGTTATAATTTTTGCCAATTGTACTATCATATTAGTTCAAGCAGCAACACTAAAATTACACAATACATGTAAAATTGATAGCCAGTTATTGGTACGTCCATTAACGAATTCATCTTGTGTTAATGTCTAGTTTAATCAACGCTCGTGGAATAGGTGAGAGCTGCTGATGAATCGATGGATAACAATAATAGTTTGGTATGTGTGAAATTAATCGTTAGCCCATGAATTTTACGTAGAAAATTTATACGCGATACGCGTGTAATTTGTGTAGGTATTAAAATATTGATTAAGCTTTCAAAATTCTTTTACGCTCCACATTAGATTCTGTTATTCAGTATTCAGGTGAATCTGGTTTGGCTGGAAGCCGACCCCAATATTATAGTTGGGCAAAGGCTAGGCAGATGATGACGAGTACCTACTCTCGGGTACCTAAATGAATTTAATGCCAGGTTTTGATATTTGTCATTTTACTAAGAAATTTAGCCTATCAGTTAAAAGACGACGTTACAGGCCCAAGCCATATCACAGTTCTAAATGTATACTAACTCACTCACAGCTTTTAAAGTATCGTTTTGCCAACATCGCGAACACGTCGATGGTGGGGTGGAGGTAAACACCATAGTAGCTTTATTATATTAGACACGAAGGACGAGAAAGTTTACGTCCAAGCACCTTGTGTGAAAGGAAGTGCATTAAGCCATAAATAAACTTACTTTATCGACTTCAAGACACCGTGAAAGAAAAGCAACCAATATTGGAAAATAACAGTCCAGTTAGTAGGATGAAATGGTTAGGATCCCTATAACCATTTAAAGAATTATTAAATTCTCTGGAGGTACGAGTTGTACCAATTTCGGTTTTCATTTTTTTTTCGCAACAATTTTCATGAATTTTTAACGAGACCAATTCGAGGGCATCCTCTTTCAACTAAAATTGAACGACGCAAATATATCGTACCATTTTTTTTTTGAGTACTCGATGTAGGTAACTCAATTATTCAAATCACCGGATCAAACGTTTAAAAAATATACTTTTTGCTGGAGTGTTAATAGAATATTCATTTTTGTTATGGTTCAAAAAGTTAAATTGGGAAAGTTCATTTAAAATATTTTTCAATGAAAATTTATTAGGTGAGATATAGATTTTATAAATAAAATATTTCTTTGATTAATTTCCATAACCTTGTAAAAGAGCAAGGTTAAAAAAGCAAAATTAGAGTGAACAAGCTTCTTCTGGGTAAGCTCGCTCCATCGTCGACTTTGTCTCTGACATTTATGACCTAGACTAGAGTCAAGAGCAAACCCATATTAAATAAAAAATTAGAAAATCATTTGAAGACGCATTCATTGACTAGGTTTATCATCTCGTTTATGTCTGTTTATGTTTATAAACTATGTATTTTCTCATGTCAAAGAAAACACAACAACTAATCAAATTATTTCATGACTGCTGTCTCGAGACACTAAAAATCTCATAGCTATACACCTCTCCATAACAAAACAGCATAAAACACTATTCAAATTCTTAATCCCCATTAAAATATTTATCGATATGCTACAAATAGAGAACAAATAAATAAAACAGCGCCATCCAAAATTTACGACAAACTGAACGCCTTTAATTTTAAATTTTACTATTCGCATTCGGAGTTCCCGTCATACAGTTTGCATTTCGACGTTTATGGTCACCGTAAATTTTCCGCTAGTCGTAACTTGGTTCCTGTGCCTTCAGAATTATAAATGTATGTGCTGTGTCTTGTACAGTTGGCTGAGTTAATGTGTGTGCGATATCATGTCTTGGGTAAAGGTTAGAAGGTCGTTTGTGCTACGAGGTGTTATCCAAGAAAGATTTTCTAAAGTATCTGCAGTTTTACGTAGGCAGTGATGGTTCACTAGCTTTTGCCCGCGAATTCCTACGCGCATATCCCGGTTTTCCCGTTCCCGAAGGAATTTCGGGGAATCCTCTCTTAGTGCTCCCCTACATTACCCAAGGAAACTACATGCCAAATTTCATCTTTAAGTTGTTTTGGCTGTGCGTTGTCGGTCAGCCACTCAACCACTCAGTAACGGATGATTTTTATATACATTGATTGACTAGCTAAACCGCGCAACTTCGTCTGCGTCACATTTTTCATTAATGCTCCGCCCCTATTGGTCGTAGTATTTTATAAAGTCTTTAGCCTCGATAAATGAGCTATCAAAAATTATAAGAATGTTTCAATTTGAACCAGTAGTTCCTGAGATTAGCGCGTTCAACCATACAAACAAACAAACATTATAATATTAGTATAGTTTAGATGAATATCAGATAAGTAGGTACTTACATCTTACCTAATGATTAGATTTCAAATTATTGGTAGTTTGAAAATGTTATTATGATTTGCCTAGATATACCTACAACGTGTAACAGTATAAACGCAATACCTCTAAAGGGGTCCTGGTACTCATCATTATGAATAGCTTTTACTATGGGTCCAACCCCGAAATTAGCTGTTCAGTAGGTACATTTTGTCGAGTTATGCGCACAGAAATGTATGGGGAGTCGATTTTTTTTCGCTATTTCGTTTGGGTCCCATAGTAAAAGTTGTTCATAATGATGAGTACAATGACCCCTTAAGAGGTATTGCGTTTATTTTGTTACACATTATATAGGAGTGGTAATACTCGTACTCAGCTGCATCCTGTTAGAGTGGAAGACGACGCCAATATGATTAGGATAAGGCTACATAATGCACGCTGAAATTTTAATGGTTAGCGAAATGAGTTTGTCTTGGTAATATAATCGATTTATGAAAAATAATAATTTTAACATCAAGAAATGGCAGAATAACAATTGTGATAAACAAATAAAATTACCCGCGAGCGCTTATTTTGCTTTGAACATTTATTAATCGCTTTTCACTTTATCGGCGCGCCGCCGCTCTGCCAGTGGTACTACTGGCAGAGCGGTCACGTCTAGTGAGTTACAATTGCTTCTCGAGCGTTTGAGTTTATGAATATTTTTTTTATTTGAAATTAAAAAGAAAAGAGTTTAACTTTATATACTATGTAATATATAAGTTGGCTAATCGTTCTACCGCGGGAAAACAACGTAAAAAATATGGTCATGGCTATCAGTAATTTTAAAAAAATTAAAAAAAAAAAATTCTGACTTGCTTGCCAAACGAACAAAATTCCAATAGAAAGCTGCTGTAACAGCTAGGTTGCCTACCTTTTTTTTGTTCCTATTACCTGGTTGCTGCATACAAACAAGTAAAATCAAAATCAAAAGTCATTTATTCAAATTAGACTGAGTGCCAGCATTTTTTTTAACGTCAAAGTTCTACATAAAGACAGTCCCCCAAAGCGCCCGCCCGTCACCATTTCCTAGTGTGGTAGCTGGGAAGAAGAAGTGGCGCAACAAACTCCCCTGCAAGTGGTAAAGGTAAGTAGTTCATGACGTAGTAGAAAGTAGTTGCATTCATTTGCATTTGAAAAATATATCAAAATGAAGATAATTTTATTGTGAATACAGTAGTACCTATATTCAATGAAATTTTTAAATTATAAATATTTTTCTTTTTTTTTAATTGTAGCCATGACCATATTTTTTACGCCAACCATTGGTGTATGTTCGGAAAAATATTTTATTTGATAAAATATAATTTTCATCCGGTAAGTAGGTGAGTGAAGTTCGATCTTACTTTGAATCTTAGAATATATTGATTGACAAGCAGGACGCATACGAGTGTCTATAACAGGGTATTTGACAAAAAAAAACGAATTAGTGAGCCAGATAGATTTCCAAAAAATTTTGGACACGTATTTTTTCTTTTGTCACTTAAACAAAAAATGAAGACGATACAGTGCGTTAAAAACTCATGTGACGTCACTTACCAGTACACTTTTTACTGTAAAGTGACGTTACAAGCCCCCACTCCTTATCTTTGATGCGTTTTATCTTCGTAATTTTTATTGATTTTATAAAATAAAAAATACATATCCAATATTTTTCGATAATCTAACAAACGGACTTAATAGAATCATATTTCTACTACTATAGAATCATATTGCAACGTCCCTATTATTTGAATTGTCTTTTCATTCTATATCTACGTACTTACCAACGACAATTTCCAACAGTCCTTTAAAAATAAAACAGAATCCTCATAATAACCGCAGTTGACTTCCATAGTACAACATGACGCCATCCCCTGGGTTCTGTCATAAGATTTATTCGCGCGCCAACTAAAAAATGTGCAAAAGAGCATGATATAGGGTCCTTGGCGAGCCGTCATAAGTCTTGGCTTGTATAATTATAGGCGCATTGAGATAACACACTGCCTGAGAATCGCTGCGATTTGTCTACGTTTGTGATTGCAAAAATGACTACTTGTATCTGTCTCTTGGATAAATGTGTGAGTAGTTGAATAATTAAGAAACTTATTACGTTTTCTAGATGTGGCCTTTTTAAGCTTACATTTGCAAAAAGTCAGTCCTCAGAGACTTCGTTTCATATTTTGTTTGTGAGATAATTTAATCATTTTCTACGATGTCGTTACTCCAAGATCGAAATAAATGCACAGAAATCTATTTTTTTGTAGTTCTGAATACCATTCCGACATTGAAATAGAAATAATGAAGTCATTTCCCAGAAGCAAGTGAGCAATCTCCCCAACATTGATGTACCTACTGTCGATATTTATTCACTGCACCGTGAATTTGCTTGTTATCTCTAAATAAATACACCACTGCACCTGCTGACAGTATATAATCCTTATCTCGTGTATTATAAAGTCTACAATGGTTTGAAGTAGAATACTAGGAGCAAAATCAATTTCGCCGGCTCCACAAATCGATAATGCATCGGCGAAGCAGAAATACTGATTTGCAATCAATTGAAGTAATACTTGGACTCGGATAAAGTGTTCCTCATTAATAACTTGGATAAGATATGAATGCCTGGTGTAATAAACAAGTTTTGTGTCTATATGATATTTGTAAATACTCAGATATGATCTATGAATGAGTAGTTTTACGGTAGCTCGAAGCTAGTACATTGAGTGTAATTTATTGAGCAAATAGTAGTTTAATATTACGTGACAGCTTGTATAAGACAACATTTGAAATCCTGTTTCCTTTGTGACAATGATTATTAGTGTTTTGGCATACTAAGTAAAGTGCTTGTATTATCAGCTTTTATTTAAATTTTTCAGGAGTCCGGTGAAGTGGTGAAGCGAAGATTTTAGTTACGTTAAACCAGTATTGTATTTGAAAACCGCAAGTAAGTACTTCATCAATTCATAAGCTGACAAATTGTTCAATTTCCATACTGCACTAATACTGACTGACTGTATAATTTACCCATAATAATAACTCTAAGTGTTCCTAGTTATGAACCGATTGTTCTGTACTCAGAATATATGTATGTAATTCCTGCCTGCATTACTGCTAATGGTAAGGTAGGATGTTATTTTTAGATTTAAATCGTAAGCTGAATGTTGGATATAAGGTATATGTCACCGAAAAATTGCGGACTCCGTAAGATTGTAATAAATCTTGATTAGATTATAATTTCTCAACATATTATGAAAAAAAAAGTTTGTATCCAATAAATCCTATCCAAATTCAATAGTTTCCAATATATCCATGTCTTATTTAGAAAAAAATTGTTTACAATTTCACGCGATATTTTACAATCTTACGGCGTTAGCCATTTTTCGATGACATATCTACTAGTTTTAATCAAAATGCAAGTTCATTTTTTGGATTTATTTATTTAGAATCCATGTTTGTAAACAGATTTGTTAACTTACACATAAAGTCTGTTTAAAAAAAATATAAATATTGCTACAAAAAGTACGCACAGTTAATGATGTATGGCTAACAGAAATAAAAAAAAAGTGAATTATACAGCTTAATTATTATAATCACAAGTCTTAAAATAACACTATAACCAAAAAACCTATGGATAAGTTCAAATCTACCTGAGCATCGTTAACATAATTTTGATTATAAATAAATTTATCTTTTTAACATTGAATTTTTAATAAAGGATTAATTTTATTGAATATACAATTGTCAAAAGAAATATATTCTATCTACAATATACAAGTAACAAACATTTAACTATGTACATTCAATAGTTCGGACTAGTTCGCGATTGTATTCGAAAAGTGTGTAAGATTTCTTTTTTACAAAATTTACAAGAGGAACACCACGGACAGTCGAGTGTCCAATTTTGACACGAATGGCTGAGCTTTTACAAAAAATGGGCAAAACTCTTCAAAAACATCAAACACAAACATTCAGGCATTTCACATTAAGTAGATAGTAACAACCACAAACAAAATGAACATTGGATAGTGACATGACATAAGAAGTTCTTAGATATGAAATATTTTATTGAAATTGAACACGGAGACTTCTGCAACCACAAGATGAGAATACAAAATATTGTTCTACTACAGACGTACATCGATATGTATAACGGCACACATTGAAGACAGTTCCATCTAATCCAATAATATTAAAAAAGAAAGTCCTATTATGTTATGTAGTACAATATGAAAAAAGTAATATTATTTCAACAGGGAGACGCGACACATTTCCCGGCCTGCGGAACCTAATATTGTTTTGTTCCCGTCTGTAGTTTGACAGTAGTTACAATTTTACGAGAGCCCAGTCACAAGTGTGAAGATCGTAAAGTGTGTCAAATTGCTTTACCATGACTCGGAAGATCGCGGGGTGAAATTCAAAATTTCACTGTTTCACTACATAATCTGTACAAACGGCATACCGCATAAAGCTCTCTTAAAAAATTACAAAAAACTTTTTATCAACATATAATAATTAACCTATCTATAATGTATGTACAATTATTGCTATTGAATGTTGCGCTTCCAACGCCCAAGTACTTACACAAACTGGCATATTGCCTCCTCTACTAATGCCTAAATACAGTCATAAATGCTTTTTAAATACTCTGCCCAAAATAAAAGAGAAATGCATTGAAATCAAATGTATTCCGTAGTTTCACTTCAAAATATCATCCTCGTACTTGGGCAATGCGGACATTACCCGGACATTTTATGTACTGCGTACGAATCGACAATATTAAAATGAAATCGAATGGAAATATACTTATCAGAATTAACAGCTAAATATAATTACTGCAATATACAAAACACGTAGTAAGAAAAGCAAAAATAAAATTAAAGTTTGTATTTTGAACAGAGTAACAAATCAAAAGCCAAGTAAAATTACAATAAATTGCTGCCATCCATGATATGCTTTTCAATTTATAACGGAATGATAAAAAGCGATTTCAGAATCCGCATGTGAAATCGTAACAAGCAACCTATATAAATATCTACAATCCATGATAATATTCCGTACTGAAAACTATTTTACGATTGAATCTATTAACATCGATTAATTTATCTTTGTCCACATTTTATTACTTGAATATATCAAAGAAGAAGAGTTATCATAATCTTTACATTATTGCATTTTAACTGTTAATCGTTTCATAAAAATTACAGCACGCACAAGTGCTTTGAAACTCAAGTCAGTCTTTAAGTAACAAGTTCTTACACAAAGAATGTTTGTGGGTTTGACATTATAAATCATGATATTTTAAAGACAATCGTCTAATCAGACACTTAATTGCTTCAGTAGAAGTCGCATAGAAGTTTACCCACACTAATCTATAAACGCACCGCCCAAAACATTTAGATACCTCATTCTTCCCATTCTTATGCAGAAAGTGAGTTTCAGTCTTTTTTTGAGTTGATTTAAATACTATAATGTATCTGACAAAATGTGACATAATGAACCCTTGTAGTAGGAATACCTGGTGCAAAGATTGAAATTATTGGCAATGCACGACGCTTCTCTAGTGTTCGTTAAAAAAAGTGAATTATGAGGTTTTAGAATTTGCCTATTTCATTCGTTTTCAGGTTCGGGCGGCGCGGATGGTTCAGTGTCGGCGGGGGGAGCGGGCGGCTGCGCGGCTTGCGCACGCGCCCGCGCCAGCGCCTAGGCGAGCGCCGGCGCGGTAGGCCTCGCTCAGGGACGATGGGGGTGGGCAGAGCTTAGTGATGAACTACTCACCCCCGAATCGCTACTTTTCTCCGATGCACAGGGCTCCCCGCCGGCTACGAACTTGACCACATTAAGTCGGTGATCGGATTCACAAGTATCGTCTCTGGCACCGCCGGGAAGACCTCCACTACGTGCAGTCGTTCGTTCCGCACCCGTACCTGGATAGCGTTCAATTCTGTCGCATTCCACATCATCTGGCTGGCGTCGACGAATGGACCGCTTAGCTTGCGGCGCTGGTTCTGGAGGCCTGTGTGTCGGCTCATCAGCTCTGTGGACTAGTGGTGAAGTCCGGACCCGGACGCCACCGACTCCGACACCGGCCTCATAACACCCCGAGTCTCGAGGAAATTGTCGTCGACCGAAGGGAGAGTCACCTCCTTCGGAGCTTGAACCACCTCCGTCAGCTTCTGCTTCACCTTCGCCACCTACGACATTTGATAATTTTCTTAGAAGCTTCATAACATAGATTACTTTATTTGAGATAAGTGTTCAAAATTATGGTTCCAACTCACATTCAAGCTGGTGCAGAAGTTGAACAGCAGCGAGAATTCGTGTGCGATGTTCAGGAGTCATTATTCCCAAGTAGTCCAAATCTGATGGTTCGATCTCCTTGAATAGTTCTATGTCTTCATATCCATTCCTTGCAAAAGCCACAGCGTACTCTAACAAATCTATTCGTCTCAATAATTCTTCCACTGTGCGTGGTCGAGTTTCCCAAAGCCTTTCGCGACTTTTGCACCATTTGGACGATCTAGAACGGACAGTGTCCCTTTCAGATAAAACTTCGACATGGGCGAACTTGAAGTTTCCAACTTTATTGTTCAATACGCCTCGCCATATGCCGGACGCATTCATGTTTATCACCTCTATGATGTCTCCTTTCTGTTGACAAATAACACGTTATTAGAAATTCCTTCCTAGGTACGAGCAGCGGGTACGCTTTGGTATTAAGTCGTCTTACCTTGTATCTCAGGGCATCTTTCTCATAAATATTGGGTACGTAATCGACGAGGGCCCGAGCTCGACACAGCATTTGCGGCACGAGTAAACTCCGCCCGGCTGGACTTAATTCTATGTTTTCTTCTGCCGAGAGAGATGAGTGATTACTACCGGCGCGAACCAATGCTTGTGTGCCTGTACATAAATATTCTAGGCTCAGATAAAATAAATTTCAATGTCTACGACCAACACATTGAAAGTAGAATACCTGTGTACATCTTGTTTGACTGTGAATAGGTAGTAGTTTTAGTATTTCAATGCGATGCTATTAGTAGGGTTAGGTTACGATGCAAAATTGAGAATTACATAAATTACAAGAGGGTATCTGTAAGTAACACATGGGGTGTTATGGTACAAAGAAAGGAAAGACCAACTTATTTACAAAACCATTTATATTAACACAAACAAAATAACTCAATAAATCCACTCACTACTGCCTGATCCGCTGGGAAGACTTTCGAAAGAACTATTAGAACATGGAAACGCTTGGTCACCACTCGTCCGTCTGTCACTGCCTTCGGGCCCCCTTTCTTGTCTTAACCTTGATATCTTTCTTTGGACGTCTTGTCTGAGACCTCTCACTTTTCCTGCCAAATTTGACACACCTTCGCATTCTTCAGCTGACTGGAATTAGTGAAAAAAAATGTTAATAGGGCAAAGGAAATTAAAATCAAAAGCAACATTCCTAAGTATCAGCTAATTTATTAACTTACGCTTACTTGATATTGTAAACAATGCAAATAAAGTACAAAAAAATGGCAGAATATTTGTAGAATTACCTTGTGCACCGTGGCAATGTGCTGTGAATCTGTTTCACTTTCTTGATCTTCATAATCAGACGAAGCTGGTGATAAGGGATCAGCACCTATCCGGTAACCGGACATTTGCCTGTAGCCTCTCCTGGAATCTCGCTCCGACCGGTTTGACTCTAAAGAGATGCCAGACAGTCTTGATCCTATAGATTGGATATCAGACGCGGCGTAATCCCCACTCTCCCGATCTCTTGCCGTTCGCAGGGGGATCACGGTGGTCGGGTAGGGGCCACTCTGCGGAATAATTAATCCTCTCCGAGGGGTTCTCGCTAAACTTATATCGCCGGCACTTCTTAGTGATATTACTCCTTCGCCTCTAGACTCATTCCTGAGGTTGAGCGTAAAGCAAACTCGACCGTTCTGAAATGAAGCCGCTGGTGCACCTCCTCCCATCAAAAAGTCTTCAGGGTCACTCTCGTATGGTGGTTCGTCGTACCAGTGCCCTCTTCCAGAGAGCCCTCTTGCTTCGTCGTCGTACATATACGTGTCGTCTGTAAACGAGCCTTCTATTAGACCAGTGCAGCTCAGATCCCAGTAATGCAAATAAAAACATACGTGCTAACAAAATTGCCAAAAAAAGTTTACCGTAAAATGCTTTCCATATAGTGGCGAGTCACTGACAACACTGCAGTTAAAGCTGTGTACGAACATCGTTAAGCCGTGCGTGGTTGCAAAATATTGTTTGTCCAAAACATGCATTCAGCATTTCTCGCAAAGAAAACATTGGCTTGATGAATGATAAAAATGGCTTTGATTTTATCAAGTAACTTTTCTATTAAAGTCTACCGCGCTTATGGTTCCAAGCTTCTGCTTACGATAAAATCGAACAACAATAAATAATAATTCGATTAAATTGAACTCTCCAGTGAGTTCATGTATTCCAACAAATTATAAAATGATGGATGACTGATGCACATCGAAAGCATACCGAATGATCATGATGTCGAACGTGTAATTACATCGTCAAAACAAGCATTCCGCACAATATGTATCAAATTAGTATTAAAAAAATCGTGCAAGCATCATGCGTAATCACGGGAGCTCAACAGTAAATAGCCAAATCTGTTTGTTTTTATACTTTAGAGATATATTAAAAATAAATAATTCAGAAAATGTATGATATTGCTTATAAATCTATTTTTCCAAAAAATACCAAAAACAATCAGATTCAAAATGTAAAACTCAGATCAAAGCACATTTTAAATTGTTTTTCAACCATGTCCATACATTAATAAAACATGTAGTTGGACGAGGTAATGCCCGGAATTAATAATAACATACCTCCGAAAGGTCCTCGCACACCGTCTCTCCCCATGTTCATAAGACCATGTCTTATATCTCTTAGGATCTGTAACAACAACGAATGCTTGCAAAAAATTTAACACATCAGACATGAATATTTCAGGGAACTTTTTCCCCTAAAGTAGAAAACATTATTTTAATTTTGCAAGGAAACTGAGCTAGCTATTTTGTAGGGGAGCGGGGAAACAAGATAGGAAAATTTTAATTTTAAAAATAATGAGCAATTTTCACGAGTCCGTTCCATTGTGCC
The DNA here is from genome assembly GCA_002192655.3 of Mamestra configurata. NCBI lineage: Eukaryota > Metazoa > Arthropoda > Insecta > Lepidoptera > Noctuidae > Mamestra > Mamestra configurata. The sequence goes on from NDFZ01005482.1 coordinate 420,879, forward strand.
TAAACATTTTTGGATTTTGCAATTTTTCCCACCCGCCGAGTTCATCCCAGTTTCTTCGTGTAAAATAGCAATGCCTTAAGTGAGGTGTAAAATCTTTATGGTGTTTATAAGGAAATGAGTCGCTTTTATTTGGCAGTGTGTAGCTTCGTACAATCGTCAACATAGAGGTAGAAATATTGAAAGAAAAACGAAGTCAAGACCAAAACAAAAAGGGAAACAAATATATTTTATTGATAACGCTCATTAAAGGAAAAAAAGAAGACATTTCATATGGCAGTGATTTTATCTACAATTTTTACGCGTTCCTTTTTAAACATAAATCGTACGCAAGCGGGTCGAAAAATCTTTTAAAATGCTTCCTTACGAAATATTTTCCTGAATGCGTGAACACGATAATAAATATTCAAAGGGGGCAATAAAAAGACCACTTTCTCGTAAGTAGAAAAGTATTGAACATTAACTTAATTTATGCACACTTAGTTACCAAGACGGCGCAGTTTATACACGAAAGGGATTTACGTGTCGCACTGTTCTAGAAAATGAGACTTTAGCGAAATTTTACGGGAACACGCCGTACGAATATGTAACATACAAATTCTTCCGCGATAGACTTGTAATTAACTATTTGACGTTTATTATTAAATTATCGTTTTACTAAGTATGAGTAAAAAAGTTTTAAGTAACTTTGCCATGTAAACAAGTTTTAATATACTCGTGTGCAATATTTTCAATAAACACCCAAAATTTTGTATCACCGATTTCAGTATTACCGAAATTACGGCAAACAGTTTATTGGAACAGTAAAATTTCAATGTTCAATATTCCGAAGTTCGACCCATAGTTTTACGAGCGAAATGTGCTGAGCAAGGGGCTTCCGAAGTTTCGTAGGGAAGCGATACAACTGCCTCTAATAGGCTTAGTCCGAGATTAGGGCACGATTAGCTTGCCTCGGTAGGTGCGTCGAATGGTTGAGCCAGTCCGGAGATTACACGTTGGTGCGAGGCTGGCATCAGATTATTTTCAGATGTAAGCTTTGTGCACGGAGGGAACTTTTCGACTGTATTAATGCATTGTTTTCGAGCGTAGTGGTGAATAAAAAATCTGATGGAAGCATTTTTGGGAACACATTTGGTGCACAGTTACGGTATCGTTTTGGAATATTCAAATTTTTAGAAAAAAAAACATCCCTAGTTTCAAATTTACGGTCCATTGTTTTTTCGTTTTATGTTTAGGGGTTTATTGGTCACATTCTATTTCAATTTTATTTTACATAGGCATGTTATACATAGGTAGATGCACAGGTGTCATGGTTTTGAATAAACTGTAAGAAATATTACCTCTTCCTGTTCTCTTGCTAGTTTGTCTTTTTTCTTCATTGCCTCTTGGACTTTTAACTGCAACAAGAAATATTATAAGTTTAATTATCAGTTTTCGTTCGGTATATGTAAATCTTTTTCCTTTTGTTGATCTATGATTAAAAAAGAACTTAAAACTAACAAAACTTTTATTTTTGGAATGTTTTCTGAAAAATTATACACTATCGTAAAAAGTGTACATCAAAATATGTGAGGGGAACATTTTAATGAAATTGGATGTTTTATGATGTTCTTAAATAAAAACGTAAAGTCCATCGTGCACAACATGCGTTTCAGTGTAATTATTTCCCATGCATAATATTTTCTTTTCGTGCAAATAATGCCAAACTACGGAGCTGTGCAAAAATAATAATGTGTTTTATAAAGAAAAAATACATAAAAAATGGTGAAAACGGTGAAAGTAATAAAATATAATCTTATGCGATATTATACGATTCGTAGAGCCACCTCCAATTCTTTGAGCATGCCGATTAAAAGAAGCCAAAAGTGTTTGATGAGATTTTGAATTTTGGAACCTGTTAATACTCTGTCTGGCAAATAAATACGAAACATATGAATATATATAATTACATTGATTACAAAGACTGATTTATTTTCTCCACTATTTCAATTTTGTACTACTTACAAATAGTTATTTTAAAAATAATGAGATGATATACAAACAATTATACATAAACTAGATAAGCAGTAATTATACAAACAAAACAAAGCTATATTTTAACATGATAAAGACATTTTAAAAGCCAAACGTCGCTTTATTGAAATGTCTTAACAAATAAATCAAAAAAATAAAATCTATACACATATAAATGGGCTAAATATTTTGCCATCCAGAGCATAACAGATCGCTACATTTTCCTGCAGCACCTTTGAGAGTCAGAGCGTTTTATTGCACAGTTAACCAGTGACATTAACGACACAATGTCTTTTATATAATTTATTTATGGATATCTATGTTGGAGCTGCTTAATTTTCTGTATTATTTTGACAACGAATAAAAAGAGAGATACAAGATTTCAAACTTTTTGCTGGGAAAATTACGGGGAATCGGGTGAGAATATTTTTTTGATAAAAATACGTCTGGAAAACTATATTGACATAGCAATTTAAAACAGCTCTATCCCAAAGATGTAGAAGGAAGATGTGCTGAATGCTCACCCTATGTATAGTCTCTTCGAAGGTGTTTGGTTGGGCGGCACTCATTTGAAAGAAGCGGAGGCGGTCATAGTCTCTTGGGTCAACCATAGACCTAAGAGCCGTGTCAGGTCCTGGCCCAAGGCCGAGGCCACTTTGTAGCACGCTGTCCGGTGTGTCCACCTGTTGGAAAGTATCGCTTGTAATTTTGAGGCCAAAAGCTGGCTTTTCTAAAAAGATTTTCAATTTTTTTCCCCATTTTTTGCAGCTTGATTATTTGTTCTGAAAAGAGTTGCGGCGCTGTCGTGTAAATTTTATAATGTCATGTTATTAAATATATACATACAATAAAACTTTATAAAAAATACACAGAATTACACAGATTATATATAGCTACTTGTATCATACAAACTCAGTGCGTACCGTCGATCGTTATATCTGCGGTTGAACGGATACTACGTCTAAGTTCTACGCAACTTAAATGTAACACAAATTAAGTACCTATTCAGAGTAAAATTTATATCATTTATCATATGATCGGCCAGTCATTTTTCTCATAAAGATTTCTCGCAAATACACTACCAAGCTACTTCGGAAAGTCTAACTTTTTCCCGAATCACCGTAGCCTCGAGCGATATGATAAATTATCGCCTCAACTTAGCTGAAGTTTTCAACCATCATAATTTTAGTGCAAATAAAGTGCTGTAAGCCAAGTTTTTAGGTAGGTATAAGAAATTAATACCTTCTAGAACTTCATTAATCATAATAAATAGCTGTTTTGATTAATATATGTTTTAAGAGCTTAAATAAAAGGAAAATAAAATAAGTCACTTTTCTAAAGTGTAAAACATATTTTCGTTGTACCAATACCTAATATAAAAAATACAACAATATTTTTCTACCTTTTAATAAATATGTAACGTGAACAGGGTGTGTTCTTTTCCATCTTCAATGAAATGGAGATATTAGCGTTTTTATTAGAAACGTCGTGTGATTGAACATCAAAAAGACACCGATGAAAAAAGATAAGGCGACCTTTTACAGCCGAAAGTCAAACAATTTTATACCTTTACAGACAGGCTCTTAGTTCCTCCATATTTTCACTCTCTATTCATTGCTGTTACTGCGGCAGAACTTTACCAAAAACAACATCCTGCTGCTGCAGACGTACTACGAAACTAACATTCAATATTTACCAAAACCTCAACTTCATTCATAATTCACTATTGTCTGCGCCAACAACGACAAAACAAACGAAGTAAACAAACAATCAAAATCACACCGTTCTAATTAGCATACGCTCATAACGTGACTAGTACTAGGACAACAATGGCTTTTCATTTATCATTTTCACTTAAGCAAGGAAAAAGCTAAGGATATCTGCATTACAATGAAGGCATGTACGTACGAATCAATTAATCATAGGAGCAACAATGCGCGCCCATTAACTCCCACTTGATAAGGGAATAATGCGAATAGCCTACAATAGGAGCTTCTATAATGCGACAACGCGGATGCCCCAAACTCGAACCTCGAACGATTTATTGGCCCCTTATCAAAGTCACACACGTTTTCTTTATTCGGAAATATCGTTTTAAATTGTGTTTGAGCTATTGACGGCTTTAATGGTTTTGGTTTTGAGGATGTTTTTGAGTATCGTTGTTTTATTAGGATTTTCTAACTAATTTTAGAGGGGGGGATTTGCAGGTTTTTCGTTCGTTCCTTTTCAACACTATTATTATTACTTCAAGACAGTATATTGCATCTATGACACATGATGTTAGCACGTTACGAGGAATTTCACACTCAGTTACATTGAGATTTATGCCGCCAAAGATAACACTTGCGATGAAGGACTAAATAATTTCCGTTATAATAATAAATCATCTAGGGAAATAAATCAATTTCGCAATTAACATTAAACTTGACACTAACATGGTTTTTGCTTAGAGATTGATCTATCTATGATCGGTGCTCAATAAATAACCTATTTGCATCGCAATAAAATTTAATTTTGATTGGCAGGCCTACAGAGTAATTCAGGATTGCAATTGACACGATAATTGGCGACAAGCATTGAGAGATATTGGATTATTAATTCATTTTACCCATTGTCTATGTTTGATGGCAAAAATGATTGGCAGCTATGGATTGAACAAAAAACAAGTGCGAATATTTAACGGTTTTGTGTACCAGACCAGAGAGTGATAAGAGCGTTCAAAATACAAACTTTTTGTTTCAAGTCACTACTTATAAATGAATCATAATCACATTCATAATTTCATCTAAAGGTCTACTACTGGGCATAGGCCTCCCTCAAGCCTTGCCACATCGACCGGTTCTGTAATTCTTGCATCCAGCGGACTCCCGTGGCCTGCACCAGGTTATCTTTCGTTGAAGACAACCAGGAGACCCTGTTAATTACTATCTCTTGTAATTAATTCTTAACCACCCAAAAACATTTCCACTAATAACGAAACTAAGATCAAACACAAAGAGAATCATTCAGAAACAGAACAATAAAAAACTTTCTTTGTACAAAACAGCAAAATAGGCGCAACATTCAAGTCATTTAATAATGCAAAAATATTCAAAACAAAGTTGCATACAAGTTTCATAGCTAAACGTGCTAGGAAAGTAATCTGCGTCAAAAACAATGGTTCTGAATACATAACAGCGGTAAACTTGATAAATGTGGTGCGGCTAGGGCTGCCTTGCGTACGGTATGGACTAATCTGGTTTATTGTTCGGACAGGGTGAAAATAAAAATGTAGGGCTAAAACAGAACGAGGCTTTGAAATTCGTGTGCTGGTGTTTCAGAACTGAATTTAGAATCATTATTATTAGTTTATGTAGCATAAAACTCGGAAAGCAATCTTAAGATTGTTATTTAATTCCACCTATGGTAGGCGCCCAGATAAATGTGCATTAACGGTCATTGACCCAAATACATTTATTGACTTTCTTAATGTCAAAAACAGAAATAAAGACATTTAGCTGTCCTGGATCGACTTCTATCGTAATCTAAGGATCACGATAGAAGTCTCTACGTTCTACGTAATGAAAAACATTTCAATATTTATTGTTCAGGTTTCTACGAAGAGATATTAGGAATAGGTCAATGTGCTTTAATGCAAGTTTATCTTGCGCTTACCATAGTTCGATGTAAGTGACGCGACTAGAATGAAGCCCTAGATAAGTGACATTCTGTCAGCGTCAGCGTGATGCAGGCGATTGTCATAACCTCTAAAATGTATGGGCTTGATAAACGAAAATTTGACTACAGGGTTGGCGCAGTGATGGTGCGATTGGCGACCACGATACAGAAGAAATTTAGCGTTTCGGCATTCGCTACGAGCTCCATGGTTTTTATTTTTAAGATGTTTAAAAAAAAACAGTTAAAATTAAATAAAAAAATATTTCATTTGATAACCCTAGTCACTGCGAATAACTTCGCTCACTTGTGAAACTTTAATATCGGCTACGTTTTAATCTATTCTACACGAAAATCTTTTTACGATTCATTTGCATACTCGTTCCGTAGTTGGAATTAAATATTATTTAGTGGTACACAATTTGCGAACAACTTCGGGAATTTGTTGAATAGTTGTTTGTAACTGCTCTAATAAATAAAATATGGATTTTAAATAGTCGAGAAGAGACTCAGGTTGTCAATTAATATTTTTTGTCTCAAACCGCCTTTTAGAGTCTCTGATTAGGATTTGTAACCTTAAGAAATAGCTAATAGTAGTAGTGGTAACAATATATTTTGCTGTGCCCTTACAGGGTCTACACCGGCTCTTAGCTCAAAGCTTTGTAAACATCTTGTGGAACGCAATAAATGAATATGAATATTATTTATATTTATGAAACGAATTTCTCTTAATTGCTTTCTTGATTACTTAACAAAACTGACTGTACTGCCTGTTTTTTATCACCTTTAGATTTAATAAAGACAATTTCTACAAAAAACGATAGCCAAAAAGAAAAACGAGCATTTATTTAGGTATGTACATTTTGTCCAGTTAAGCGAGCAAAAATGTACTGATTTTTTTCATCTTGGATTTGGAGTTATTTTCTCTTAAATGGTATCTATTTTTGTATAGTAATACGTAAGAAATATCACGGCATATACTGCAGCTTACTGAGCAAGTCTAAACATTTTAAATCGATGTCAGACAAAAAGTTCACCTTTACAGACAGTAATGTTGGCCATGCTACGCTGTTCCCAAGTACCCATCATCAGCAAATCCTGTTTTATCTCCTTCTTTATTACCGGTGAAGGTGAAATGGCCGCCTAAACACGCAATATACTCTACCACTAAATAGTCCAACAATGCAACGTGCAATACTCGTTTATCGGTACAAGATGCTCGTATTTATGGTCTTCGAAATGCTAAAAGCGTCCGTGGAGCAACTATAACGTTTTATTACCCTCTATAGGGCACAAACCATACACATAAACATGGACCAATAATACCTCCCACAAGAAGTATCGAAGGCAACGTGCCAATACCGTGTGAGGCGAATTGGATGATTACTTTGTTCTTACTAAAATGAGCTGTGGTTAAGTTTAAAATTGCTGCTGCCGAAAAATTGGTTACGAGTAAAGTTGGGCCATTTATCGACTCAGTAAATAGTTTTACCGTAGCACCAATTCTGATCAGTAGTCAAGCTAGCAAATTCTTTGCCTTTCATCCATTTTATTATCATCTTCAAGGATACATACATATTCGTACGTCAAAAGTAGCCGACTACTCAGAAACGTAGACTAATCCTATAAATAAATATTTTATCGGTACTAACTTGCGTCTCCTTAGATATAAAACAAGTAGGTCAAAGATTAAAGAAAGTTGTGTCCCATCAGAATTTTTATTTTCTTCTAAACTGCTAATTCCGCAAAATAACAGCAAAGGCTAAAGAAGTTTATTCCCGGATTTGCCGGCGTAATATCAGGCGACGGGGCATGGGACTAAGCAAAATTTAATTTACCCCAGTGAAAATTGGCCGGACTTACTTTAAAAGGGAAATGCTGCTTGACACTGCAAAAGTGATTTATGTTGGCACGACACGCTAATTTTGTGTGATACATAATTGTTAAACAGCCTGACAGATTAAATTTATGAATGAATTAATTATGCCTCTTGGATATAATACATTTACAATTTCTAAAAATCAGTAATTTAGCAAAACAAAGCGCCTGTAGTCACCAAGAGGTTAGGTTGCTCTTTATTTTTTTAAATTGCACGAACTTTGGAAATCGGTAATGCATCTTACTTTAGCGGTTTTCTTGAGCATTTTTAATTTCAATAACTTTTTTCGTCATCATCAATATTTTGTCCCCCATCCATCATTCAATCCACAATCTCAACAAGCCTTCACATCGAACCCAACTTTTTAAAGTCATGGCCTACTTACAAGCATTACAAATAACGCCATCCACTTCTGATCCCCTAATCACAGCTGGACACGGCTTGGTCAATAAACCGAAAAAGGCGACTTTTGACAAGACTAATCCTAAGTGCAACTTGGCCGATAAGGATTATGCCGGGGCTCTAATGGTCTTTATCCCTTAGCCCAACAAACGTTCATAACTCACCGTCTTGGCTTGGCTCAACCGACTTAACTTTGGCAGGCGTCATTTCTCAAAAGGCATGCGGTGACGCACTACCCAGTGGGGGTTGTTTCTCACTCCTCTCGTCTGGAGATTAATAAATATATAGGTGGACGTGGAAAAATGTAGCACTTAATTTGACTGAGATGAGTTGCGTATTCGAAGCGTGTATTTCTTGTATGAGGGTTATTGGTATGTTGAGGAATTCATATTTTTCATGTCATTTCATTGTAAGGTCGATGGCTCATATTATGAAGTATGTCGGAGTTTTGTTGACTTTGTTTTGAAGTATGCTATGATAAAAATAATCATGGCTAATAATTACGTGGCCTAAGAAGCGTGTGAGGTTTTTCACATACTTCGTCTGCATGCATTTCGTTTCATCCAGGCTCTCCGTTTAAAAATTTATAAACCTCCAACAAAACCCTTTCATTGCTATCTTCCCACCGAAACCTTGCAAAACCCAGACTTAAGCGCAAACATTCCAAAAAAATTAAGCGTCGCAAGTACGTATTGTACGTACGTTGGTACGTACACACGACGCGTCATACTAATTGCTCAGAGTGCATGTCAAAGGCGTACCGGCGTCGCGCCGGATCCACATAATGGTGCATGGGGGGGTTGCAAAAAGGAATGTATGAAAAAACGCGAGAGACAGACGCCGTAAGCGTGTACTCAAACTAAGATTCGGTTACAAACAGTTGTTGTTGCTAACGAGAAATCGCGACGACAATAGCGGCTCGTGTGGCGAACTTTATTGGAAACTCAATTGTTTTCGATCTAATTGTGTTTGACCTAAAATTTGAAGTGGTTGGAGACTTGAGAGCAGCTCAAGTAGCACTTGGCGATGTATCTGTATGTGGTATTGGAACTTTGTTATCATAAAAGCTTAATTATTATCGAGTATGTTGTTAGTATCCTATCAAATACATAGCTATAAGTATAGCTATATGTTTTAACATTAAATGGGAGACCGACGAGACCGTCATCAATTGGAACTAAATAAGTTCCACGTTTAGCAATGGATTGCTTCAGAACCTTATCTACCATTAAAAATGTGTTCAATGTGTAAATTGAGAAGCAAAACTTCCTACACGTTTTTCAACAAAGTACCTATTATTAAATTAAATATTTATTGCAGGTTCAATGAATAAAATTAAATATGCAGTTCTTTACTTTTTACTCTGACAACAACAGCATATTTCACAACCGACGCTTCTCTGGCCTAAAACTTTACAATAGCAAGAAGAACTTAAATATAAATTAGTTGTATGGTTATAATATAATTGGACATCAACATAGCCTACAATAACGTCTCTTTAGTGAAATATAGTCAAGCAAAATAATTAACAAAGTTATACATGCCTACATCTATCTAGAATATTTGAATTAGGTATTAGCTCAACGTTTATTGGTAAAACGTTGTTATTTGAAGTAACACCCCTGGTATTAATGACTAATTACAGATCAAACATTTAGTGCTGTTATTAAACGTGTTTACAGACCTAATTGAAATTTAATTAATGGTTTGTTGAAAAAGATTGCTTGGTACGCGACAGCGTTTGCTATGACAAACGCTCACGCGGAAAGCGGGAATTATGGTTAATTCTTCTTTGGCTGCAAGTACAAATTTCGCCAACATGTATAAAAATGTAAAAAAGTCAAGCTCACAAAAGGAACCCTAAGTAAATGATCTGCTTATTTTTATTTAATTTGAGTACCTGTGACTTCACACAGCAATCCTGTTAATAAAACACACAACAATATTTAGGCCATTCATCGGTAATGGCGACCCAATATTTTTATAAGCTATTTTAAAATAGAGGTAGTAATTACAGCAATAAACACTCCGTCTATTTCTCTATACACAATACATGTAAGGTATGTCATCCGGAGATTTTTCTCTAACGATAGGCTGATTTGACACTACTGCATGTTCCTCTATAAATTGCCAAAAACATCAGGTTGCCAACCAAAAAGCGTCGAAATACGATCAAGATACTTACCCGTTGGGGTGGCAGTACTTGTCGTGGGCTATGAGTGTGCTTCGGCGAACAGGATCCGTGTTTCTCTTTCCTATGAGACTTCAACCCTCGCAGCAGCCTCGAAAACGTCGTCACCTTCTTCTTAGCTGTGCCGAGGCAGTTGTCTACGAAAATAATGCCTGCTTAAAATTAAATTGCTACTAACTACAAAATTAAGGACAAAGAGCAAGAAATAATTTATATGCTTTGCAGTAAACAAATTATAGATCAATTTAATCTAATTAAGAACTGTTTCTATAAAAGTTTTCGGATTCAAATATATCGTACCAGCGTTTTAAATGCCAAATTATCGATAAAACTTACAAAAACTTAATTCAGATTTATTACTAACATCCTAAAAGAAAATACTAATTGTGCCCATCTACTTGTCTACTAATAGACTCTTCTAAGAAAAACGACGTACTATAAAACTTCTATTAATTTTCCTAACAAAATTGCTTTTCACGAATTAGTTCTAAAAAAGCAAGTCACGAGTCGTTACTTCTAGGCAACATTTAGAAGGTAATAAATCAAGCTCTCAAGTGCTGGGCATATTTTAGGTTTTTTCTCTACATGTATAGCGTGTTTTCAAAGCTCTTTTAATTACATATAAACATTGAATGACAAGGTAAGTAATAGGAGTAAATATCAACAGCGACAAGCTGAATTTTCTTTTGTGTATGCATGTCCATCGTCCTGCTTTTTTGAACTTAATAAAAATAGCGCAAAATAGAAATTAGATTATTTCGTACTATGTAGCAAAATATAATAAACAATCTCGTATTTTAATTCGTTTGCATAGTAAAGTATGGCAGATTCAGTAAAATTGTAAAACATACTACATACAATTGGTCCTACATCTTAATACATCGGATCAACAGACTTAATTCTTAGGTGAATGACAGGTACTCACCGCTCGGTGGGAATTCATAGAAATACGCTGACCGGGGACTTAGGCAACTGAAACAAAATACATTAACATTAGCTCGTAATTACAAACGAAAAATTTTGTCACTCATCGTAATTCACAAATAAAAGACGGTATTAAAGTATTTGGGAGTTTTGTTATTTTTATTCAACAGCAATCCATAGTTCGGTACTGCATTTGATTTGCATAATCCTTATACAATGCATTTCACAATCAGCAAGCCCCTGACAATTCTCACAAGGTCCATACAACACAAAGAAAAATCAAAAAACAAAATCCAACAGTTACCGTAAACAGGGAAACACTCGGATATTGCGGAAAACGTGAAAAATATCGGACTAAGCAAAACATTCGGAATTCGGGAAATGGGAAATTAATCGACTTCGGCATTAACAATACTCGCTAATGATGATTGTCCGTAAAATGAGTGGCGGTTAATGAAATCGTAAATTTTGTAAAAGGGTTCGTTCTGATGTGTCCGCGTCCTTAATCAGCATCGATAATGGAACGTTTAAACCGACGTTAATTTTACGAGTATAAAATTAATACGTCTTTTATTTTAAATGTTATTTCAATTTCGTATTATTCAATCTGAAAATCTGACTGTCAGCAGATAATTGAATATTGATTGGTTTTGACTGAAATGGAGGTCGTTCTTTTGAGGGTTAATTATTGTGTAGCTGTGTCAATATTGCAATCTAGGAAATTTTAATTCTAGGAAGTATTAACACTTCATTTTTCTTCAGCACTCTAAATTCACTAGGTTTTGTTTTATTTAATTAGCTTAGAAACGCATTTTTTAGGTTGGATAAATAAATGGTTGATAATATTGCTCAATATAATTTTTTGAGACTATCACTGACACAATCATATTATCTTGGAACCACTACACACCAAAATGGTAATATTTTTTTAATTTCAAGAAGCGTATTTCCAAACAATGGTTCAATATCGCACATGTTTCAGTTCGCAAACCCAATATAAAGTTGGGATCGGGCAATAAATCAGAATGAGTATCATATCGGCACCATGCAATGCCGTGAATGCAATGAATATTGATTTTCTCAACAATTTAGTTCTACGTGGGTAATAAATTTATATTAATTTCGATTTTGTTGATATGTTCACATACTTTATCAAAAACTTGGCGTTGGTTTTAAATTAGATTTTTTGTTTATTATGAAATCATAATGAATTTTCATTACTTTTCCGAATAGCTGGAATAACCTTATTAATAGGTTTCTATTTAAATAATTTTAATGGGTTTATCTACACATTTTTAATTCCAACAAATGAAAGTTATAACTTTTTCGCAGTAAACTAGATATTTACAATTCAAATGGCGGCATTATTAAATATTACAAATCCATCCATAATCTTTCTATAAAGACACAATGAATACTTAATTCCGCGAGCTATAACTATTTAATTGTCGTTCAACACCAAGATTTCCAAAGCGGTCTTCTTTGAAACCTATAAAGTTCAATTTAAAGACGCGAGTTATAACTCTCACTCGGTCATGACAAAGCCAATAATTGTCAGGCGACTCATAAAAGCTATACGAAACCGGACCTATGTCGAAACGTAATCGAAGCCAGCCAACAAAGCAGATAGCGAATCAGAAATAACGACGCACCGCGCATTCTATAGCACTTAGATAAATTTCGTCTAGTTAGGCCGCGTATCACGGCGTTTCTCGCGTTTCCCGTATCTCGACACCCGTAATCGCGTACCTTGTTAGTAGGATTCCCGTCTGTGCGTAGCGTTAATTGAGTAACGAGTACGAACATCGCCCTAAATGCCGGTACACAACGTACAGCCTGTATGTTGGTATTTTATTGATTTAAGCAGTCAAACACAGCTTTTGATTACTTGCTGGAAATATTTGTTCAGTCAAGTAAATATTATAAGTATGCTGCACAAAGGTGTGCGAGAAAGTATAAGAGGACAGGTTGCATTGCTTGTTCCTTCATGATTGCAGTTCCTAGGAATTTCTTTGATGGGAGCTTTTTGCATCTACTGACGTCAACTATAGAAAGTATTTGTATACTTATAAAAAAACCTAGCTGTATTTATACATCACCCATTTATGAAGACCGACTGAACTAGGGCAAGCAAAGTTACGAACAAGTTTCAATACAAACTGCACGTTTTCTTTCGCAGATAAAAATAATTTAATAAATTTTTGTAACAAGACTTCGGAGATCAAACTTTAACGTTGCTCAAGATTCTTAGGGATCTTGCAGAAGTAATTTACGTAGGTCTGGAAGATGTAATAACAAGTCTCATACAATAATATTGTAATATTCAAACATATCATCACTTATCTCTTTACGTATGTTAATACCATAGTGTTAAGATCGTTAGTCTCAGCGTTTTATTCCCATCAATTGACACAAAATTATGAATAGTATGTGTTGAATTTACATAATATACATCGTAAAGGTTCGTTAGTTCGTCTGTCTTACTTGTCACATGTAGGCGTGTGTTTATTGTATTTAAACATTGAAATTGTTAGTCGTCAAAGTATATTACGTTGATAAAGTAGTATATTTTATTGAAGGGCACAAAAGGTGATAGTTGATTTATACGTCGTGGAGATATTTAAGATTATTTAAGTGTAGAAATTATATTAATATTCATATTATGATGTTCTTTACTTGCAACACTTTATGCATACTAATAACGTAGATATAAAAGTGAAAAATAAATAAGTATCTCAAACCAAAAAATCATTTTTTGTGCCTCATGCATTATTCCTGTTAAAACATTCTTTATTTTTAGTACTAACTGTTATTTTAATGCGAAAGTGAGTTTGCTTGTTTATTATGATGGCGCTGAATGCTGAACCGATTTTGATGAATTTTAGAACAGAGATAAATGGAACCCTAAAGACAGTTAAATACTACTGTTTTTGATGCGAAAATCTAGCCGCGGTCAAAGGTCAAAAGCTAGTGTTCTATACTTTTGACGACAAGAGAAACAATTCATAAATCACCCAAATAATTATGAAAAACATGATGGGTGATTAGGTACTTACCTATCGAAAAGTTTCATAAACATGATCCATATTATTAATAGTCTTCACAATTCAAATACGCATGTGAACATTTACATCAAAAAACAAAAGGGTAAAATTATTCAACCTTACCGGATAATTTTATATCAAGTTGAGAATTTCCACCGTAACTTTGCTCACACAAGCAAAGAGGGGTATCCTTATATTTTAATACTTTAAGAAGTCGCAAGCTTTGATGCTTGGTCGGATGCAAAGAGTTCAAGGTTCTTTAAAGGGATGTCGTTATTTAGGAATTCGTTCATTTATATTTCAGGAAATGGGAGAAAATTTGCAGTTACCCTAAAACTTTTTGTACATTAATCAGAGGGCAGCGAGAGATTTTTTATGGAGGGGGCTGGTTTATTTGAATTATGATTCCTATTTTCCCTTTTTTGGTGGTTATCTGTGAAAAACAAAGTGTAGATTTGATATTTTATTTAAATGCCAGCATTCAGTGACACTACAGCCTACCTACTAATCCTACTATGTTGTTGTACTTAGTCTATTTTCCCCAATAGTCCAAAAAAACGTATAACATATCAACTAGTTTTGCCCACGACTTCGTACCCGTTCCCGTAGTTCCCGTAGGAATTTCGGGAAATCCTCTTTTAGTGCTCCCCTTTTTTTGTTTTATTTTTTCATTTTTTTTAAGAATGGGAAATCATAAAATGACTTCTTCCGCTCTGGGTGAGGCGGAAGGGCGTGTCAGTCCTCGTGCTGACTAAAATCCATCCGTGTTCCTTCTAAAGCCCTTTGCGTTCCAGGGATATTGATGAAATTCTTCCAAAATTCTTGTTAAAATATTAGCAACATCAAAACAACTACCTGCGAACACGACCTACATTGCCGACGAATCCTCTCCATCAACCCAAGAGTTAAATTGGCACTCAGAATCAATTTCCCTAGGAATCAGTTAGCAAGCCGCGGTGCTCGTAAACGTTGAGTTTATAAACTAGTAGCATTCATTACTTACTGCTACAAATTGGTTAAGCGGTGTTAATGTGACGGTGTGGTATTCTGAGGCTGTGTTTCCACCAGAAATGTGCGAGCACATCTCTTGTGGAAATGCAGCCTGAAGGCTAAATCATTACAACCACATGGGTACATCTTTGAGGTTAAGTAACTCTTATCGAGGGCGATACGTGGATGTGACCATTCGTTACTTACTTGCGTAAAGTAAGCATCCAGATAGACTTAGATAAAGGCGACTTAGATAAATTTGATCACAATGCTTAAGGATTTACATTTTTATTATTTAGATCAAGCAGACAAAACCTATTATAAATAAGGATGTTTATTACAAAAGTAGAGAAAACCCAAGAAACGATGGGTGAATTTTACAAACGATAATTTTGCCAAAACAGAGGTGACTATCTAAATTACAGCAAATAGAGATGCAAACCTTAAATAAACTGAGACAAAAGGGATGATATATTTATTCAGAGTGTGTGCGCCCTTTTTCGAACCAATACATAACCATCAGCTAACAGTTATAAATAAAAATCTTTATATTGCTTGATTGCATGTAGTTCAAGGAGCCTAAATCAAGCTTCACTCCTATAGCGTGTCAACAGAGGTGAAGCGTTTACAGAAATATAATAAACTTATTAAAAACAAAGAATTAAAGCAATAAAACTGTTATAGGAGACTTTTTGTAAACTGACCATATTCTTAAACTAGAATAACGATAAAATAATTAATTTAATTTAAGTAGCCGTCTGGTTCGCTTAATGGGAAACTACTGCGCAGTGCACATTATAATTTTTATTGCATTTAAGCAATAAAAGATAAAGGCACCGGCTTAATGCTGAAATATTCCATTTTAATTGCTAGAACAGAAGCTGTTTGTGGAATTATCACGACACCTTCACCATGCTAATGTTTCTCTGCTGTACAATAATTGTCAAATTATCTGCCCGTAAACACCCACTTCTGAACATGGACCAAGTCTCTTCATGGCTTTAGCTTAGTCTATGGTCTATGCAGTAAGTATTCTTGGTATATTTTCAGACCGGATAGATGACTATGGTTGTGGTCATTTAGCTAACGGATAGTTATTGAGAATTTCCATACGTCAACTCTTGTCTGTCTCACTCAACTCAACACTCAACAAACTGTGACTCAAGTTGATGCTCATTCTAAGTACAGGGGTAGGTGTTATTTTATTGTGCCAAACAATGCAGATACGAAACATACCAATGCAGTACCTACAGCTCTTTCCAGAAATATATAAAGGTAATGAAAAAAACATGACCTCCGAAAAGAAAATTAATTTGCACTTCGTGTTATTTCGATAGTAACAAAAGCTTTTATATTTTGATTAAATAGCTCAACATTTTGCTCAAAAAGTAATAACTTTAAAGTAACTTAACTTCCATCGACCTGGCATAATCAAATCTAACTCCCGGACTACCGATTAACAGACGCCCACTAAGTCCATATTACCATAAATAATCTCTATTTACAATCGAATAACACTTTTACGAGTAATTCATTAGGCAAACTAGTGGTGCAAAGATCTAATTAGCATTGTAAGACATGCTAGATTGGATGCGTGGGCGACGATGTGGTTTCCCTGGTACAAATTTATGAGAACACCCCCGCTTAGTCGAGAAAGCAACGGATTTTAATATCCCTGGCTGTGTTTAAAGGTTTATATTATTTAAATTTAGGTCATATCTAGGCTGGACTTGTTCGTAAAAGTAACCCGTCTGGATAAAGCGGCCCTGGAATGCAAAGGGTGTTTGAAGAAACGCAGGTGAGTTTAACAGCCGGTTTCAATAAAGTACCTACCTTTAACCAACTGTCAAATTAGCTACCAACAGTAGCTGAAACGTCATGTTACAAAGACAAACATGACGTTTCAGTTAGAAAGAGTCTGACACGGGTAGTGTCAGACTCTTTCTTCCACTTCGCCTAGAGCGGGAGGAGTCGTTTGATGATTTCTCATCCACAAAATAAGCTAATTTCTAGACTTAATTAGGGTTAAAGGTTAGTTTATAATTGCCAATTTCTGAAACTTGAAGATCTAATTGACGCTGTGAATAGAGAAGTTTCTGCTTAGGTTCAATTCAAGAAATAATTCGTGAGAATCTCTTGTGTGTCAGATTTATCCAATTTTATAGGTACACTTACAAAACAAGAGATGTTTAAGTAACTTATAAGTTCATCGATGAGGCGCGGGTTTTCATAGTAAGAAGTATGTTTTGTAACATACTTTTCCGATTCTGGCCTCCTTACCCTTAAGTTAAAAAATGATATTGCAAAGTCATCAAAATGATCGGCTAATATAGAAAAAAATGTGCATAGTTTTCTCCCAAATTAGTATTTCTTCTGGTAATTCTGTGTCATATGAGAGATATCACTGAGATGTATCACTGAGAACTCAGATCCTGCAGGTTATATTTTCCAATATCAGTTAAATTGACGTCAACTTCACATATACGACATAAGTTTTATTTCCATAGTAGAGAACTTCTTGCCTAAGTACGCCAACTGGTGGCCTGAATGTTCCTAAAAACCTTCATTTAAAGACGGGTGGTCTTTAAATGAAGGTTTTTATTTATTTAGACGTGAAACCTCAATTAATACACTTGACACGTGTGCTGTGATCTGTGCATAACACAGTCATTACGCACATGCACGGATGAAGATACCCACCACAGGCGTCCACCTGCCATAATCCCTTAATAGTTGACGCCCACGGGTTACGGTGTGGGTGGCCTATTTTGCCCTGAAAGCTACTTGTCCCATCTGGGTACCAATTTAGGAGCTAAAAATAGCCTAGTGATGACAGCTCTTTTCAGGATTGTGAATTTCTATTTGCGGAAAATGTTCACACAGGTTTGTTAACAAGCCTTAGAGCGGATACGGAATCCGTGAAAATGCGGATATAAAAAACTCGGACTGAATTCGGATATTGCTTTTCGCACTATATCCGATTCGAATTCGTAAAAATACGGATCTAGAGTCTAAAAAACTCGGGTCGACAACCGCTCTTACGTTGAATGGGAAATAATTGCTTTTTCTGTTGTTTTTTTTTGTAAAGCAAAGCAAATAGCTATGTCACTTTAAAATCAAACCACTTACCATTAGGAACAACATTAAAAATTTGTAACACGTATTTGCATTTTATAAGAGGGAGACTACAAAACCCCACGCATATATCTTGTCAGTCAGCCGCGACAGGCTAACAGTAAAATAAATAACTATTACTTGAACTATTTCCAAGTATAACAATACGCTTTTCAAAAATAATGTATTCATCACAGGCTTACATCATGACTATTATGATGTAGCATTTGTATTCCTCGTGTCATACTCGAACCATTTTTAATCCGTCATCGGAGTTTTATTTTTCTCAAAAGTATTACAAGCAATGTGTGCTGCATATTATTCATGTTTCTTTTTAACCCTCTGACTACTCTGATGTTTCTATTAATGTATTTTTTAAAAGAAATAAAAATAATAGTCCATCTATTATTTTTATTTCTTGTACTGAATCTACTTCATTTTTCTATGACTGAAAAACTTCAGTAGCATTTTGTTATTTCACCTGAAACATCACCATCGTCGTTTTTAACCCTGTTAAATCCGCTGCATGATTTAAATGGACTTTTTCTCAAATAACTTGAACATATTGAGAAAGAAAATAAACATTTTTACCCATAAATCGTCTACTACAGTTACCTTATTAGTTCTAGTTTAGTAGCCAATAAAGATTGTCCTTCATTTAAATACGGTCTTAACACAAATTTCTTCGTGCGAGCGCCCGGCCCGGACATATCCATCAGTAGTTAATTTGAATTTATTTTACAGCAAGCACCGGTGTAATGAGAACTTACTTCAGCGGGACTCAGTGTTGGGACGATTGACGAATATTTATGTGTGCTCGCTTTTTGTTGGTTTAGGGTTAGTGCGAAAATATTTTCTTGGATGTTGTAATGTAACCGATATTATGCACGTTTTTCGGAAACATCTACGATTGAATTTTGTTGCGGGATCCAAGACAGTTGAATCGTTATACCGACACTCGCCAAGCTCCATTGACTCGATTTCTGGTAGTCGCCACTGTTGAGTCTAGCTTTCAAGAGTTGCAGTGGTTGGGGATAGGGAGGCGCGGGCTTCTCCCAATTAAAAAGCAGTAGAAGTATTATTCTAAAGCAAAATTAAGACCATACAATGCTGGAGTAAATTTAAATTTTATCATTGACTTGACTTGTTGACAGATACGAATAGACAAATACAGGTTTCAACTCCATCGAATTTTCCATTCCCCCAAGAAGAATGCAGTTTGCCTCTCCCACTAACCGTGCATCACTTCGACTATTCTCAACACGGAGGCCGCTTCTGTCGCCAATCGAATGTCTGATTTCAATTTAGATTAGCATTTAAACATGCAGCGCAAAAGCTTATCTAACGAGTACACCTGTTAAAGTCCAAATAATTTATGACTACGTCCCTTGCTATTCTCGTTATCGTTAACATTTCGTGTAAGCCGACCGCGAATTTTCTTAGCCGAATAAGGATAAAGTTGTTTCGGCGTGCGTCGGCATTTGAGGGTTGATTGCAAGTTATTGTTGTAATGATCACCGTTCGAGTGTTACCATTTTATTTTATTACTGCTTGTTAAGGTTACTTTGATTTTTAACAAGCTGCCTTGGATTTTACAAGACTTATGTTATGTTTAGTTTATTTTATAAAAGAGAGCTTGCAAGAGTTTCAAACAAGTCCTTGTCTCAATAACTTAACAAATATCAAATAGAGCAGAAATAAATGTATTAATATCTATGTAATATAGTATTCGCAGTTTTGACGTGCCTTGCATATGCAATTGCATTAAACTTGATATACCCTGACGTGCACTGGCAGCTTAATGCAGTTGCCAATCCCGAGTGATTAAGGTTTATGCTGCTTTACTCGCACAACATTTTCATAAAAGTTATCGACGCGTTATTATGAACATGATTGACAAAGCAGTACATTAAAACAAAAGAATTACATACTCGCTTTGTGGTTCAATATTTTTATATACAGACTGTCCCAAAACTTTGTCACATGGATAGAAAGTACCTTCAATACTGTAGATAGAAATAAAATACTGAATGAAGACTTCATTATTATTTGAAAAAATAAAAAATTAAATGTCTCTGTCTGAACCGGGAATCGAACTTGCTAAATGTGAAAAAAAATAAAAAATAGTAACTTTACTGTACCGATCGACAGGCTCAATCATATAAATTAATTTCTTGTAAATAATATAGGATCTAAAATAAAAAGAAGACCATGGAATTTAACATTGAATTTAAAATTATGTTCAGAATATGTTGATATAAACTATGTTTTGCTTATAACAAAACATTCACCATGAAAAAATAAAAAAATCAACGGATGCGAAATTCTTAAAAGTTTTTATACAATTTATATACAACAGAAAAGGAGATTTGAGCATAAAACAAATATATTGCAAGTTGTGGTTAAACGTAGATACATACCTTATTATTTTAAATATCTTAAACGATTCGATATTACGATGTTTTTCGTATTTTTTCATTTAATTGCTTTACCACTATTTTTGCAGCAACTTATTTTTTCGATCATGTGATATGTATTTTTATCCCAAGAAAACGTAAGTACTACTGCAAATTTTAACGAAAGTTACCCATACCCAGTCTAATTTTTCTTAGTTGTTGACTAACAAATTTCTAGACATTCATTATATAATTTTGGTTCCAAGTGCTATTTTTAATAATTAAACACTCACCTTTGATAGTTGTGTTGCGTGTTGTGCATGAGTGGTTGTGTCGGTTGCGCCAACAACAGTTGTTTTTGTTGTTGTTGCCGTTGCAGCATCTGTTTGCCGAACACGCCGTACCCGAACCCGTATATTTCGTCCTCTTCTTTCTCTGTGAGGCAGCTTGAGGGCTGTTAAAAAGAAACAAATGGTTAAAAAACGTACTTTTAATTTTACTTTTAATATAGAGAAAGAGATATTCAGTGCTATTTAGTTATGATCTTCATATATTTCTACCAATACTCATCTCTTCCACCAAATATTTCAGCTAAGCCTGGCAATAAAACTAAAATCAAATAAAAGTCAATAAAGACAAGTAGGTAGGTATTGACAATAATAAAAGAAACCTTCACCCATACCTTCAATAACTTCAGCAAATTAGATTTATATGAGAAAGAGAAAAGAAAATACCGTCTGAAGTTCTGACAAAAGCCATTATAGGTGTCTTCACAAAAAAAAACTGTATTAATATCTGGCTTTATATAAATGCGAAAGAAACCTTCTGAAGGTAGGTAATCCGCTTTACGTACTTAGAGGTGTATTCACAAAAAAATTAAATCATATTCACAAAAACGGTTCAAATATCACTGGCAATGTTGAAAGCCTAATATTCCTGGCTAATTTTACTCAAAGCGACGATTTGGTCCGCTTAGTCTGATTACATGACATGATCCTATTATTTATTCAGGCCGTTTTATCTGTGGGCCTCCGCGGGGCTCATCATTGTGACCTTGGACTTTTGTCTGATGGCCGACAGAGGATTTACGTTCAAGTTTATCACGTGCTTTCAGATTGTTCCTGCAAGGACATTTTTTCACTTCGCTTCGAAGCTTCGTAAGATTATTTTACTCACTGTTTTTGTGTATATTTATAATACCGTGGATGTCAGTGTAAGATGACAAGATGGTGAGGTCTTGAGATTTCATAAGTTATGTGATATTTTATGGTCAAGGTGCTATCTATTCATGTAAGTGCTATGCTGTTCGGTTAATTAATCGTATTGTTACCATTCCAGAGGCTCTAGACAAATGACAATATGTCAGCGGTAGCGTGGCGAAGGCGATTGTCGAAACGTTAAAATGTATGGGATTGATAACGCTCGAACTGTCACGTGATCAATCTCTGATAATTTTGGCATTTCGACAATCGCTATCGCTAATGTCTTTTTCTAGCCCCTGGTGAAAATAACAGATTCCTTTAACGAAAACTAAACGAAGAAGGGAAAACAAACCGGAATAACTGGAATTGAAACTATGTCAAATAAAATTGGTACAAATAACAAATCTCGCATAGAGCCAAAAAAGTAAGCTGATATGGTGCCAAATGCATGCTACACTCCAAAGTGTTATTCACGAAAAACTTTTCAATTTATCGCTACATAAGTAGTTTAAACTTCAACCTCACACTCATTCATGCAAAACAAAGAGAAGAGCTAGCAAATAATATTAAAAATTGCTTTAAATCTACAACTGAATATTTCGTGAAATTGATGACCATTCCCAAGAACAAATGAGAACCTCACTCAACTCACCGAATACTTTCCAGGCACATAAATGGGCTGCGAATGCGACGTGGTCAAGTTATTCAAAGCTAGGGAACCAGGACTTGCCGAAGGTGGAGTTTGAGGTGTTCCAGGGCCTCCAAGCACCCTCATTCGAGGAGACATCTCGTCCCATTCGTGTCTCCGTAATTCTTCGAGGTGGTCTAGAACGTCGCCGTAGTGTGTTGAGAACAGGTCTGCGTATCTTGAGGCCAGTCCTTCTAGGTAGCCCCGGTCTCCGTCCTGTAGAAGAAGAAAGAATAGATTAGTTATCAGTAAAAATGTATCAGGCAAAAAGTGGCTTTCTTTTCCACCCTTCGGGTTAAAATGTTGGTTAGGATGTGTAGCAGCATTCTCCTAATTACAACAGACTTTTTTGATAATCAGTCGCCATTTCCGTCTGTCTGTCTGTCCATCCGCGGTTAGCTCAGAGACGCTTAGCGCTAGAAAGTTGATATTTGATATAGGTATACATATAAATCACGCAGACAAAGTAGTAAAATAAAATCTTGAAATATTTTTTTTAGGGTGGCCCCCTACATTTAAAGAGGTGGTGATTGTTTTTTTATCGTCTACCCATTGATGTGTCGTTGGATAGGTCGTTTAAAATATTGAGGGTTTGCTTAAAAAAATCAATCCAAGGATCCATTTGCGAAATATTAAGCTTTAAAGTGCAAATTTTTGTTAGAGTCAAGTGGCCTCTGCCTAAAAACTTATAAAAAGGTAAAAATTTCATAGCAACCCCATAGAAAATTACTTAAAGCTAAGCGTATTTGTAACTTTGTAATGTCATAGTAAAATTTGCTATTTCTTGTAATGGCTTACGGGACGAGTAACTACGGAACCCTACACTGTGCGTGGCCCGACACGCACTTGGCTGGTTTTTCGAGACACTCTAGGTAAAACAACAGACGTCGATGAACGATCCTCATTATGCATTATGATTTAGGCTTTATTTCCCAAGAGGACGTAATGTAACGCTTCTGAGTTTTAAACTAACACTCTAAACCTGCGAAACACTTGTCATTCAAGATTGTCTAGCGATAACTTTATCTGATGTAATAAAACTACACATCTTTTATATTCCTGACACTCGCGTTTTATATATGAGGTAGTAAAACAGCAATGACAATAAAGAACGAAACATTAATTGAATAAGTTAAGTTTTAACGTTACTCAATAATGATGTATCAATCAAATACCATCTTAAGCACGAAGCATTTTCCCACGTTCATATAATATTAAACACTAAGGGTGCCGAACGTTCAACAGGATTTATTAAGGAAAATATCGACGAACCAATACCGAAGTCACGATAAACACGGAGTTCAATTACACAGTAATTACAACTGACACGGCAAAATTAACGAAATTGAGAAAAAAAACTCGTAATTATCCTACCTAGACCTATTTGCTTTAAGTGACTTTTCCGAGTAATTTCCGTTGAGTCACAAAAAAGGGGGCGAATCGACGTAAAGTAAGGTAATTAAGAAGCAGAGAGAATTAAAGGTCGGTTCTTAAAATTTAAGGTGTTTGTTGATGCATAATTGGTTTGGCGCTGGGCTTGAAATGTGTCTGACGGATGTACTGTTTCACCGAAAATTTGTTACGACAGCAAGGTCATAAAAAGGTCACAGATTATCCCGTATTTTGTGGCTTGTTATGACATTTTTGAAATGTAGCTTTCGGGTGTAGATAATGGGATTGCTTTGTCAATTAGTGAGTACGCTGTTTTCGGCCAAAGCAAGAATAAACTGTGTCTAAAACAGTTTTCGACAGAAACTCAGAACACTGAAAATTATAGCTTTACGTATTTGCGGAGCTCTAAACTTTCAGCAGCATGTCAAGTCTTTTTTAACGTTTTATGTTTATATCCGGCGGTAGTTTATTGAATGAAAATACTCTTTAATATATATAAGCTGTTCCCAGAAGAGTATTGACTATTCACGCATAAGGCGCGATAGAAATATACACAAAAGTTCCGGACGGAGGATTGTGCGGAAGCAAAATAAACAAGTCGAAATAATCTCGCCGCAGAACTCTTTCATTAAGATGGGAATGCTAAAGACAAGGACTAAGGGCGGATAATTTCTGAAATTCCTTCTGAGATAGGAAATAAATTATCCGGTAATCTATTTTTTGAAAATTGCTTTTGTTTAAACAAGTTTTAATAATAATAATAATAATAGGACATTTATTTCAGACATAGTCCATCTACTGTTAGTAACACAAAATACCTTATAAAGCTATTGTTAGTACATACATAAACCACAGAAAGAAAAACATAATCACAAAGAGGCACTGCACAGGAACACTAGATCATGCCAAGCCCTGGACGCGACCACCCTCAGTGTGTAGTCGCATCCAGTGCTGCCACATCGGCGAGTCCCATTGGCCCACGAACACGCTCAGAAGGCTGTTCGAGCTGGCCCGCATGCGCTTCATGACAGATGCACAGCGCTTCCGCATGATGGCATGAAAACCATCCCCGCTTTTCACCGCAAACATTGCTGAAGCGCTGCAGTGGCGCGGCAGGCCGAACAGCACCCTGAACGCGTTATTATATTGAACTCGCAGAGCACTATATGTACGCTGTGTGTACTTAGTCCACAGGCTGCAGGTGTAAAAAGATTGACAGAAGGCTTTAAATAATGTCACTTTGACTTGCTCGGTACACCGTGCAAACCTGCGGGCCAGCATGTTACAGCGCACAGACAGCGCCCTGCGCTCCCTCTCTAAATCAGTGTTGTCACACATATCCTCTGAGACCCAGTGACCCAGATATTTAAAATTAGACACTCTGTTTAAGCTGGCACCGCAAAGATACAAGGGAGGCACATTAGCGAATGATTTGTTACCAGCCTTAAATACCATCACTTCACTCTTCCTCACATTATATCTGAGTCCGTGGGTTCGTGCATACTTTTCACAAATATCCAGCAGTCTGCGCATGGCACTAATCGACGGGCTCAGCAGCACCATGTCGTCCGCGTAGCTGATATTATTGACGCACTGTCCATCTATATGGCACCCTATGCTTGCTCTGCTGAGCTCGCCGATCAGCTCGTTCATGTATAAGTTAAAGAGACGAGGAGAAATTAACCCCCCCTGCCTCACCCCGCACTCCAACCCATACACGTCCGAGTGTGAGCCTGCCCACCGCACAACATTCCTTTGACTCGAGTACCAATATCTCAACATTGCAACAACATCACGTGGCACATTTGTTTCATTTTTCATCTTATGCCACAGCACATCATATGATACCAAATCGAATGCCCTGGACAGGTCCAGGTAACAGGCATAGACCGGCGTCTTCCTAGCTGTATAATACTGCACAGTCTGCTTGAGGCACAGGATGGCACTCTCAGTCGAATGGCCAGGTCTAAAACCAAATTGAGCATCATGAAGTTCTATGTGTGTTAATATCTTCAACTTTTAGAATATTTTAAATTCAAATATCAGAATATTAAAAATAAATAAAAGATAACAAGGTGGAAGGTCAAATATTCAACGACAAAAAAGCGCCTGATGTTATTTATAGGAATAGAAACAAAAATCTTCTTAAGTTTTCCATTAGCTCTTAAAATAACTCTAAAAGAAAAGCTGTTACAGTTCATAACTGTTTCGCTCGAGATCAACTCGAGACACCTTACATAATTTTACATTGTATACCCATCGCTTTTTTAAATAAACATTTCAGATTGAATGTTTATCTTTGCGATTCATATAAATTGGCCAAGACAAACACTAAATCCGTTAACACTTTCCCATACCCAACCACTTCGGTGGTCTAGCTTTCATAACGTCAACATGTTGAAAGTTTCAATGTCTTGCATGTGGTAGTCATATAATATAGTCTACAGTTTCCTGTACATGGTTCAATGTCTAGATATCCTGTATTACTATTTCCTATATAACTCATTGAAACCGCGCAATAAATCAAGGGTAATCCATCAAATGGGTAAAAAATCGTAGCTGTATCATTGAAGACCGCACTTAGAATTCCACTAGCGGTCGCATTGAGTCAAAGATGGCCGAAGGTTTATTTCCATTTTTAAATGAGAGCGGCTGAGAGCTTTGTCGGCTTGGAGTTTGTGCTCTGCGTTTTAAGTGGATTAAATCGCTCCACGCTCGTAAAACCGACAAGTGCTCGAGCTAAGAATTAAAGTAACCGTTCGACTTTTGCATGAGAAAGTGCTCGCGGGACCTTGCCCGTAGTCACTCCGCACAATTTGATGCGGCCGATTTTTATTTATTTTCCCCCCGAAGCCAGGGAGCTGTTCAAATGAACTCTTTGCGGACTGCGACTGCTTTGTGAATACTCAACTAAAGAAATTCATTAACACTATCCGAATGGAGTGCTGCTGATTATCGACGCTTCTCACGCTCGCTCTGCTTCCATCCAAATGGAATAGCAAAGCTTTTGCTGACTGAAACACTTAAAAATATAGCGGAGTGGGCGAACTAAGTCAAAGAACCGCCATAAAAGACAATAATAAATAGCTCATGATGCTTCAGAAGGCATAGTAACTGCTCTTGAATTTAAATGGTATATTTAGACCACGACCAGTCGTTTAGAGCATAGAAACGGGTTCATTGAATGGTTTGCCAACGGCAGCTGGAATGTTTACGAAAAACAACCAAACGAAAAGTTAGGTAATAGAAACAGAACATGGCATTCGGGGAATTCTTTTATCGTTTTGTTGGAGATTATTCGTGGAATAGCATTAGTTGTCTATACGGCACAAGTATCTCCAAGCTGTTGTTACTAAACACATTAATGGGCTGCATGTAAATGTTAATTACCGTGTGTTAATTTTAAAATTTATTAGTATGAGTGGTTCTTTTCCGTGTTTTCATTAAATTAACGTTGTGTACCTTTGTTAATATAATGAATAATAAATTATTATAATGTTTATGAAAGCACCTAAATGTGTATGTTTTTTGTAGTAGGTATAGATACTTAAATATGTTTCGACGGGAAAAGAGTAGGTTTTAATGGGAGGTTCAAGGTACGTAACACCTACTTACTCATGTAAGGCTTTGATAAACTTGATGAAAGTTACAACAATGTTTGCACAATATTTGATCATTTCCCTGTGAAGCGAGTAAAACATAGAAATTATAATTGGGATATTATTTTACCAAGCAAAATAACAAAATGTCACGTTAAAATATCAGATTACCCAACTCCTTGGCTTAAATTAAACTTGAACACAACAAGTTACAAGGAAGACGAAATTATCAAGTTGAAAAGATCCGAAAAGCGTTAAAATAATCAATTCAGGTCGTGGGTTACTGGTGGAACGTCTGCGCCATCGAACTCAACTTTAAAATGAGTATAAATTGCAAAACTTGGAATTATTTGCGTCGTCTCTTCGCAGAAATTTACTCAGTTTTTCCAGAGTTTCATTATAACAAGTTTAATTGAAGAGAGCGTCCGGTACATAAATTTAAACTTTTGGCATGCATTTTAATCTGTTTACCGGTAGTTAGTAGGAGGTAATGGCCACTAAATGAGTTTCTAGTTCGCTTTAAATTGTCGGCTCGTTAATAAAATTGGTGCAGTGTAGGTAGGAGCGTTTGCGGTCGAGCTTGCTTGTTGCCTTTTAGCAACTTGTGTTTCATAGGCGCTCTAAGCTCGGACATTCTTGTTCATAGAACAGTATACACGTGTCGCCTCCACCGCATGGGAACGCTGTACTACAATATGTAAATTAAATATTCAAAAAGTTTTAGCTATACATAGTAGCGACGTTTGAATTTTCCGCTTTATTAAAAATGAATCTGGCAGCTTACCTGCAAGGATAGTGTTTGCTTCAATATTTATTTATAAAACATGCTGCTTTTATCGACACTTTGGTTTTTATGCGTTCCTTTAATAAGTTAACATACTAGCTGCATACTTATTAGTACAAGTTTACTACAACATTATTATTTTCAATTTACGTTAAACACAGAGTGCAGGTAAAATCACTCAACATCGCATGAGTCCAATTTTAGCGCATAATAAGTCTAGAAAAAAATCTATAAACGATGCACTAGCTGGGGATAAAAGTACAAAATGAATATAATAGGCAGTAAAATACTGGTTTAATCGGTAATTTATGCTCATCAAGGAACAGATGCGGACAAGCTAGGAGTCACCATTAAGGCTCTGTCATAAAACTGGTCCCGGACGCTGTGATGTAAGTATATGGCTTGGAGTAGTATTGTGAGGAATATTTTCTTTAGAATGGTTTACTGGCGAAAATTGGAGTCATAATATAGCTCACGCAAACCTGGTTTCATCAATTAACTTATAGCAATGTAATTGACAGGCGGTCATTGTCAATACAAAAGTGTAAATTCTTTATTTTAAACTAGCGAGTCTCATAGGCTGACTTCGCATGGGTGCAATTTATTTACTTCAAACACACCGTTGCGTAGTTCATAACAAGTAAGCGGAGAAACTTTGTATTATACTTTTTAACCATAAATACTGGGTTTAAGTACTAATAATGACTTAAAATGTGCAACAAATTAAATCTTATAGGAAACCTTATAAGGTACGGACTCGTCAATGTGTCAAATCCTGCTAAGCGCCTGACTAAGCTTTGGTGACGACCCATCAGAAGCTAATTGGATTACTGGAATCCGATCTGGATAATAGTCTATAAAAAAATGTATTTCGCTGTTGTTGGTTTTTGCTAGTAATTTTACTTATAACATTCAATTCATTTCTGTAAATGATAACATTATATTAAAAGCAAAATAAAATTTCAAATGGATAAACAATTTAACATGTTATAGATTTATTTTAACCCATTGATAGCTTTAGAACTTTTACAACTCTCCGACTGAAACTGTTTTAATCGAATCAAGTGGCTCTTCGTATTGTTTTACTTCTCTTTTCAAAAACACTAGACAGATAGACTTCCTTTGCTCAAACTAAAACTCAAAGCTTTCAAACAAATCATTTACAGCGTACCTAATGCTTAAGAGATTTAATGTATACATTCAATCTCTTTAGCAATATATTATTATGAAAATTTCAAGTCGAAACAGAACCATGTAAGGTAGTCTGAGGACCACCTCAGACTACCTTACATGGTTCTGTTTCTTGAACTTTGAGGAAAGCACTACACGGATTTGAGTTGAAATAGTATTTTTTTTTAAATATGATTTGAAAATAAAGAAGCAACGTAACAATATCATAGTCCCCTAACAGTGCCAGCTACTTACTCGCCAGCTTCCCTAGTTAGCTGCGGCGGTCTGTGACAGTCCAAGCCTTTGTGAGGCAGACGCCTGTCGGCTCATGTTGTGCCATTACATCCATTGTATGCTGGGTTCAACGGACCCCAAGGTATTCGATGCAGTATTAATTATCCGACCGAGAAGAAGGAGAGTTATGTATTTCGGGCCAAGCTTTTAGTTAAATACTGTTTTCATCGTGTTAACCAATTTATTTAGGAGAGCGTCTGCAAAAATTTTCGTTGGTAAGAAAAGGGTTGTATTTTATTTCATGTAATCAGAACGGCAATTCTCTTTAATACAAGGAGTTCATTTTGAAAGTGAAGTCGCAATAATATATCATCTTAGCGACGCTCCTTAAAAATACGAGAGTTGCCTCTCTGATTACAAAATAGACAAATTTCCCCTCTGATCACAAAATAGATAAGACGTGAATGTCTTTATACTGAGCTGTAAAATGGAAGGAAGCTTGCCTTTAAACCAATTGCCAATAAACAATCGGTGTGCAGTACAAATAGGTAGAGGAAGAAGGTGCCACCCCATATAATCCTCCAGTCGTTTGATACTCCAGCCGTGGGAAGAGAAGGGGTGGTCTTTTCGTCCCAGCACAATACGTATTACCAGTGTAACAGGATTAATTTATCCTAGAAACTCGATACCTAAGGAAGGCTCCCACATAAGATGTACCAGGTATGTAGTAGAGAGAAGATATGTTTGTTTTAGTGATCGTGAAAACTTTATGCGACGGACTATCGATTTGTATTGTGCCTTTACGTTCCGTCTGCGCGAACTTGAAGCTGTAATACATTTATCTACTTGCAACGAAGAATATACTTTGTATTGTTGAAAAAAAATGTTTTCGTATTCGTTTTTTAAAATTAGTTTTTTTTTAAATTGACTAGATCTAGCTCTACTCAGAAGTAAGCGGTAAGTCGCCTTTTTCCGATTGCAGGCTTTTTGTAATAAAACCACCAAAGCAATTCTACTTTTATTGTAATACAGATAAATAAAGGCAATCGAATAAGACATATATATTAGCCTAGTATTTTAATGATGATTGATTCAAAGCCGGTTTACAAGATTGAGAGCGTCAAAGATTATGCTGTTACTTTAATTCCTCACATTAATGTCGAGTCATTAACATAGATAATTAACTTCAAGTTTAGGAACGAAATCATTCACAGTTAATTTTACGATTGAATTAACTTCATGTCGTAGGTTCTGTGAATAGGAAGGAACCAACTGTCATCTATTTTAATTTCAATCAAACAAAGAGATAGAAGACAAAAGATTAGGCATAGTCTTTTGTCAACTATTTAAGGGTCGGATTCCAGTCAAACCGTATGCAACTGAGTACCAGTATTTTACATAGAGTGACTACCTATCTGAACACTACAACTCAGTAACTGGGTATCACGATTATTCTTGGCAAGGCTGGGGCCATCAAGTCTTAAAACGATCATGATTCCGCTCTAAGAGAGAGACGGAGCTATACATAGCGAATAGCACTATCCCTTTTTCATCATCGGAATTGGATGGCATTGGCAGATCAGATTTTCTGGCTCTTGACTACCCATAACGACTGTCAAAGATCTGATGACAGCCGGAACCAACGCTTACCTTAGCATCTTTTCTGATGGCACGGAAGAATCTTAGTCTGTGATGTTTGGTAAGCCATCCACGGACTGCCGTTGACAATTGTCGCCTAAGCTAAAATAAAGCCCCATATGGCTGTTATTATTTAGCCACCAGCTCCACCATCGTATTTGACTTCCAGAAGATTTATGTATCTAAACTCTATAAATTCAGTCTATCACAGTCTACTGCTGGGCCATGACACCCCGCCCTCTGCCGCGTGCGTCTCTCACAGACCTCGGAAAGGGCGCCATACATTCTCATACTCTGACCATTGATCATGCACGCATGCGATAGATCGCACGCGGCTGCTATCGGCCGCGATGCACAGAATTGTACCTTTAGGCTAAAGCCTAAAGAGTTCAGTCAATTGTTGAAATTCCAATATAAGGGATGGATCTCGTGACGTTTCGACAGCGTTTATCAATCCCAAACCTTTTTACGTTTTGACAATCTCCTTCACCACGTTACCGCCAACAGAATGTCACTTGTCTAGAGTCTCTGGTGGGCGCCCCATACTACGCTTGCCGATGCCCGGTTTTCACTCTAAGACTGGTCTACTCCACCGGCTGTCAGTTCAATAAGCTTACGTAACTGGGGATTAATCTTGTAAGACTAATCTCATAGCTTTGTCTGTATACTAGAGAAGTTTGCAGATAAATTGCTGCTCTTCATGAAATTAGTCTTGTGAACCAGTTTGTCAATATTGAATGACATTAAATACAAATTGTGCAATCTGAAAGTTTAGTGGAACAGGAACAGTTGACTTTGAAAATTCAATGCAAGTTTATGTAAGTCCGTAAAGTGATAAATATTGTTTTTTTAGTTCTTTTTTTTAGGTTGACATACCACAGCGACATAGCTAGTAAGACTTGTGGTTTCCGAAAAGAAATGAAGTGAAGAGAAGGGTGCCGATGGACTACCTACAATACAATTTCGTTTAACGTTTGCTTAATAGCAAACGTTAAAAGAAATTTTAACGAGAGTTACGGAAAACTACCTTGTCTTAATAGACAAGGTAGGTAGTTTTTCGTATCTCTAAAATTCAATAAATAGTGATACAGGGGTATTATCATCTCGTCGTTTTTCGTATCAAAATGAAGAAGTTTATTTATTTATTTATTAAAACTTTATGCACTAGTAAAAACGCGGACTTAATGCCTTAGGCATTTTCTACCAGTCGACCTTAGGGTGGTGCAGAGACAACATGGCAGGTGCAACTTAAAGAAAAACTAAAAATAGAGAGAAGAAAAAAAATAAAAAAACATTTATAAATACATAGATACATACATACACATAAATAAAGTTATTAAGAAAAAACGAATCCAACAAATTAACGCTGTGATGATTCTACCAACTTCTTGCGAATGTGCTCACGTGCCTTCACCTTAAAGGACAACCGACTTGTTGCCGTCCTGATGCTCAGAGGGAGCGCATTCCAGAGGAAAATCGCTTGGACAAAGAAAGAGGAGCGGATAAACCCAGAGCGGTGAGAGGGACATCGTAGAAGGCGATTATTGGTAGAGCGAAGATTTTTACTGTGGGCAGAACAAATGAGTTGAATTTGTGAAGTTAGATAAGAGGGAGACGACGGATTATTAAGTAAAGAAAACAGACTAGTCAAAGCCCTCAGAGCTCTCCGCTGACGAATGGGTAACCATTTTAATAGTGAGCGATGCGCGGATATATGATCATACTTACGGAGATTAAAGACAAATCGAATGCAGTTATTTAGAAGGCGGTCAAGTTTATTGAGGAGATCTGCATTCAGGTCGTAGTAGCACACATCACCATAGTCAATCATGGGGAAAATTAGGGACTGTACTAGCATTGCCTTTATGTGAGCTGGGAGAAGATTTTTCAGTCGATACAGGGACCGCAACGTTCCGGTAACTTTTCGACTGACACTCGTGACCTGCCCTCGCCAGTCAAGACAGGTGTCGACATGAAGACCAAGATCCTTAACCTCGGAACCAAACGGAATGACTGTGTTGTCAAAGATTACGGGTGGTACAGTTAAGCCCTTCAGCTTTCTCAAGCTATGGGGACTTCCAACCATGATAGCCTGACATTTTAAAGGGTTAACTGCCACCCCGAATCGGTCTGACCAGCTTTTAACCAACCTCAAATCCCGGTTGAGCTCCTCGATCGCATCCGATAATTTGTCAACACCTGCCTGACAATAGAGCTGTAGATCGTCAGCGTAGAGATGATACGCACACCGAAGCTCAGTGGTTATAAGATCAATAAAGATGGAAAACAAAAGAGGAGATAAAATACCGCCTTGAGGTACGCCAGCTGCAAGTTCACACCACCCGGACGAAGAGTCTCCAGCACGAACTGACTGCTGACGCCCCCGAAGATAAGAGGAAAACCATTCAAGCACTTCGGGAGAGACCATAAGATATGAAAGGATAGACAAGAGGACGTCGTGACTGACGGTATTAAACGCGTTGGAGAAGTCGATCAACACCAAAGTAGTAACTTTAGTGTCTTCCATTCCCCGCCTTATATCGTCGGTCACTTTAAGAAGAGCTGTCACGGTACTGTGCCCGGGCCTGAAACCGGATTGAAACGGGCTGATGAGAGAGTTGTGGTAAATGTAATTGGAGAACTGTTTATGAACACAGGCCTCGAGCACTTTGGACAGAAACGGAAGGATGGAAATTGGACGAAAGTGATTGGAAAGAGTGGGATTGGGAATCTTAGGCAGTGGCCGAACATGAGCTTTACGCCACAGGGAAGGAAAAGTACCAGAGTAAAGGGAGAAGTTAACGATGTGGGATATGGCAGGAAGAAGTTGATCCAAAGCCGAAACGATCATATGACGACTGATGTTGTCGCAGCCCACGGCTTTGGATTTAATGGATAGGATTATCTTTTTGATCTCTCCCGGATCGACTGGGGTAAAAATGAAGGGGGAAATATTGGGACGCGTCAGACCAGCAAGGTAGTCAATAGTTTTACGTTTGGTTAGACTATCTAACATAGGGACAGTGGAGAAATAGCGGTTTAGATCGTCCAAGCCAATTGTATTAGGAAGGTCTGAATGCCGCGATTTGCCAATACCTAGAGTTCCAAGGAATTTCCAGATATCAGCAGAAGAAGACGAAGTGATGTTACTAAGAATGTGGCGGCGTTTAGCGTTACGTATCATCTGGTTACACCGATTCCTGGCAGTCTTGAAGTAGGCCCAATTGTCCTCAGAGCGATCCCTTCTAAATTTCCGAAACGCACGGTCCCTTCGTCGCATTGCCATACGAATTCCCTCATTCATCCAGGGCGCAGGTGGACGCTTCAACTTAATTTTCCTGACAGGAGCATGTGTGTCGTACAGACTGGTGACAATATTGCTAAAGACGCAGACTTTGTCATCGACTGTGTCAGCTTCTTGCAAGGGTGTCCACAGAAGTTCTAAGGAAGGAGACAAATTGACGCCCTTGACCTCGACTTTGGTACCCAAATTACCAATACAATTATCTACCAACGTTAATCTTCTCAAGCTAAATCATACAAATGTGGCCTACTAATGCTATTGTATGCAATATGAGACGAGTCGAAAACATGAGTTACTGGAATCCTAAAAGTTGGCCTGACTGGCTCTAAAGACATCATCATCATATTCACGCTGAAGATCTCAAACTTATAACGCAAAATAGACAACCTAATACTTTTTGATCCTCAATTGCAACGAACCATAATACTTAACCAATTTATCAATAACAGCAAAAGAACCTGCCCGAAGCCATTTATTTCCAAGTCCAACAAATATTTTCTAAGCGCCTTTATTTAGTAGCAAGTATTGGAATAGCAAAGACTATTAAGAGATCACGAATCTAAAATAACATTACAAGCCGAGCGAGATGAGAACAAAACACAAAATGCGAGACAATGGACTATGTGGCGCTACTTAACTTGCATTAGGAATGAGCATTTCTGAAATAGAGCGAGCGAAAATAAGGTGAAAAGAAGGGAACAATTCTTTGGGTTGTTCGGACGAGTGCAATTATTTCGACTAAGGAAATTGTTATGTTTATTTACATGAATACGGAAATATATATTCAGTTTTTCCTTAAACTTTAGTAGCTGTCGTAACATAGCCGTTTGAATTCCATTGTGTATCTTATCTTGAAGACATTACGATGTAAATTCTTTTCTATTTTTAATTTATTATCACTCAACCGGAACTCTGAAACTGGCCACAAACAAATAACTGTCTGAAAAACTTTCTTAGCAAAAGCCAAGGCTACTGACAGTAATTTGTTATTCAATAGAATAAAAAAAAATCCTTCCGAAAAAGCTTTATTCCTTACCAACAACAGAGAGTAACTGAGTTGATAGCTGTCATGTGAGTTTTCAATTACTTGCAAATACAAGTACATGTGGGCGAGAGCTCTCGTCTCAAAACTCTCGGGATTCAAACTTCTCGTTTCGTTCAAGCAAGAGTTTGAGAGTGACGACTTTCACGAAAAACGGCGTGTCTTCTTAACTTTGAATAATCACATAGGGAATATTTATTATCCTGTGCGATGTGACTGAAAGAAAATCTTATTGATCACTATTAAGCAAACGGAAGAATCGAATCGTGAAACTTCGATTCGTTGGTATTTCAAAAGAAGACTTTAGCAGTAAAACAAAATATTTATTCTACACCTGATAGTAAGCAGAGGACAAAAAATATAAAAACAAGAGTGCAATAGGCAGTTTTATCGCACATGTTAGTAAACTGAAGAAAGAAATACGATCTCTAACAATATCCAGGCAAAGGCTGGTAAGAGAATACCCATGTCATCCTATTCTAATTGCAACACAAACCAAATCTACAATTCACAAACAAGCCGAGCTCGAACATCGAAGATGGCGAATCTAAAATAACGCGTCCCGTCTGCTGCTAAACAAAACAAATGGTCATACAATAAGACGAGGTTCCGCGTGCCACGGAGCCGATGCGACGCTGACACGATTTATATACAGATTCACCTGCCCTCCTCACGTTGTGGCCAGAATAGGCTGAATTCATTCATGCTTTAAGAAGATCGTAGAAGCTTTTAGATGTTAGAAGAGTAAATCAGAGGTTCATGTTATTGATTACAGGATCTAGAATGCAGATGTATATCTTTCTGTTGCCTCATAACGACTAAACCGCTGAACAGAGACTGATGGTATTTGGTAAAGTAGTAAGTAGCCAAGAACCTTGAGAACGATGTAGGCTAGTTTTATCTTGAATATTTAATTATTTGTTTAAAATGAGAGTACTGAAGTAAGTAACAAGAAAGCTAACGAAGTCAAAACAGTTAATTTATAAAGAAGTGTATTTGGGAACTATTAAATAATAAAGCTGAAGAGTTTGTTTGTTTGTTTGGACGCGCTAGTCCCTGGAACTAGGTACCTACCAGTCGGATTATGAAAATTATTTTTGTAAATGGTAGCCACATTTGTGAGGAGTGCTATGGGAACGGGAAATTTCTACGGGAACAGAAAAAACGGGATATGCTCGTACGAAGTCGCGGGCAGAAGCTAGTGAGAAATAAACGTAATAACATTAGCATGCTGCGGAAAATTACAAGAAGATCTTGCGAACATTAAGTCTACTGCACGACACCTTTTTACTTAGAAAGCTGATATAAACTGTTTAGAAAAACATTTTCCTTTTAGCAATTTTATTTTAAACAATATTCCACAAAAGTGTTATGGTAATTTTAGTCTATCTAATCATAACGAAATTAAGAAGATTCGATCAGTTTATCTACTAGTGAAGAGTATTTATTTAGCAAAATTTTTGCGTGGGTGCTAAAATGTAATCAACTAACTACTTCAATTTGTCAATAAATTTGTTGAGCTTGGTTACTAATTTGAACTTTTAGAATATTCAGTCAATATTGGCTTTTCATAATTCGATAGGCATATGTCCGATAAAACTCCGAAATTAGAACCTAAACTAGAAATATGGGTTAGCAAAACGTATTCAGAATTCAAGCAGCACCATTTAACAAAGCGTTTAATTTTATGTTTGTTGCAAATATTGGGCGTCTGTTAAACAGCTATTAGGAAAGTAATTGCTTTCACAATGAGTGTATAGAGAGTGGAAGGACTAAAATGAAACTGCAAACTAGAAATTCACCAATCTCTGAACAGCGCGCAGACTATATGCGTAAAACACGATTTGCATTTACCAGAAGATTACCCAAACAATAACCCATGAAATAAGACTACCATACACTCGTAAAATTTAATACCAACTAGTATTGGAAAGTCGACTTAAGAGTTGTATTTCAAAATATTTATCGTGGCAAATGGCACAGCGAAGCACTTTAGCCAAGACGGAAATGTGAAATCTATAACAAATGTACCGAACGGATATTGAGTTTTGATGTCATAGATGATGCGTGTCTGGAGTATTCTCGAGATAATAAAATACTACGCCAGTCCCATCTCGTATTATATTACGTTGAGCGAGATATTCTGAGAGATATTGATATTGTAAAAAGAAACATAAACGACGACGCGACTCCCCTTATAAACTTCAAGTTTGATAGTAAAGTTGTTCTAGTTAAAATTGGATATTGGAACTAACCTTTAACACTCGTATATTGGACACTGTTTTTTCGGGAGATATAACACGAGTGTAGTTTTTTTTTATATTATAGATAGTCTGCATTTGTTGGTGATTGCCTCTTATATGTCAAATTTCACAATAAAACTCATTTATATTTACAGCTACAAAAAATAACATCGTGTTATTTTAGTCCCAGCAAATCTGATGAACATCAAATTAATTACAAAATAAACAAAAACGAAGAAACCAGTATAAATTAACTGACGCAAAAGAACGTGATGAATTTGAAGTAAGAACGCATTAATTCAATGTGACAGCCAAAGAAATTACAGACAAACCGGAGGTTATTTATTTAATTGGTCGACTGAAGATTGACAATGACGTATTGTTTCCTCAACAGTCGACATTGCATAGAACATGGATAAACATGGCCCACGCTGGCCCATGGTGATAATATCGGATAATAACACAGTTGTGAAATAACAAGGGATTACGTGCCATGAGTCATGGGGCTTACGTCGTGATATTTACTGCTAGTT
Organism: Mamestra configurata; assembly: GCA_002192655.3. Taxonomy (NCBI): domain Eukaryota; kingdom Metazoa; phylum Arthropoda; class Insecta; order Lepidoptera; family Noctuidae; genus Mamestra; species Mamestra configurata. The sequence goes on from NDFZ01005482.1 coordinate 459,312, forward strand.
GCATCAGATACAGATGGGTAAAAGAATTACGTAGATATACCGGAGCATAGTGTAGATTTTGTACTTTTCTTACTCATTTTTTTTTCTTTTCGACTAAAGTTTGACTACAAATTCACCTGATGGTAAGTGATGATGTGGTCGACGATGGAGCACGCTTGCCTAGAAGTAACCTGTTTACTTTCGACTTAAAAATCTGCAGCTTTAGCTACAAGCTGCATCAGGAAACATAGACTCCGGTGGGGAATATTATTTTCTTATTATACCTTCTCTAATGAACTCTACTTCTTCCCATCCTCTTCCAAAATATGTCAGCTTTCAGTCACACCAGATGCAGTAGAGTTAACTCTGTAGAAGTAGGCACCAGATGCGTAATTTATCAATACAGATACTAAATTGAATCAAACTCGGAAATGACTTGCAATGGAAACTATTTAAGTCAGATACAAATCAAGTGTAAATACAACTCAATTCAATCTATTGAAACATTGACGATTTAAGTTATAGCCATGTTTTGCTGAATACATTTTGGTCACGTTATCATAATTTATGGGATGCAATGTGATTATAATATTTGCTTGTAAGCACAAGCAGGTTCTGATCAATGAAACGCACATTCACAATAGTGTACTCAATTAAAAAGACATAACTTTTGAAACGGGTAACTTAAATATTACATAAGTTTTATGTATAACAAAAATAAAAATACAGAATTCGTGTTTTAAATATTGTCATAGCTACTGTATTATGGTACCAATATCGAAATCACAAATTCCAGAACGCCTCTAATATTTTGATATTTTGTGCCTTACAATAACACTAGTGTTCCAATATTACGAGTTACACTACTACAATGCCGAGTCATAAAATATTATATGGGCAAAGGCAACGGATTCAATAGACATTATGAAATATTTTACAAAAGATTGGCTTTTGTAGAATCGCGGGCGTATTCCGTTGTCCATAAACCACATAATGCATAAACAAAAGCATTTGAATAACACGTGGGTAGAAAGTGACAGCCGAATGGAAGCATGCTACACATTCAACAGAAACTCAATCGTTTGATCGTAAATATTCCCCATTCGTATATTTTACCGCAAACATCGAAACACTGTCAATGGAAAACACATATTGAAATTGATAGTATTGACATCGGAAGTCGAAACGCGTTTCTCGCCAACACCTTTTATGAGGCTGATAAAATCGTCATCTTAGCTTTATTTGCGTCAAGTTTATTTTCAATCATATAAATTGAATAGTTATTAAAAAAACGTTTCTCGGCTTGTTGACAAATCTGGAGAAACAAATCATACAGCAGCTGAATAAACAAAAATAAACATTAAAATCGGCAGACCATATTTCATTAACGGTTCAAAATAAAGGATGCCTGTTCTAAATATAAGACGTCCAATCTGTCAACGGTCGAGCGCGCGTGTTGTGCGACGACGAATGGTTGCAAACGATACCTGCATCTGTTGTCTATTTTCAGATACGTCACTACTGAGATGACTGTCTGCGCCGGAACTCAAGGCACAACTCTTTCTTCGCACAAACACCCTTAATGATGAAGGGAAATCACGCGATAGACACTCCTCAAACTTCAAATCGATAGCCCGTCAATTCAGAAAAGTTCGACACGATCCCCAGATGTTTTGATTAAAAATATCTAAGCGATCTGTTGGAACGAGCAGCTTCCCGGTTTCCACGCTTATCGCAAAGCTTTGTGCTCAACGCATTAAGCTAATTTGAATGGTGAAGGGCCGCTCAAAAAGCCGTTGTTTGAATTCTTCTCTTTAGTCGGGCGGTTGCCGGCCTGATTGTGGGAGCCGACGCTGCATGGATTGCATTCTGTTCGTCGCACAAGAAGACAGGCGCATTGACGGCGGCTTTTTGATTTAACCAACTGTACGCGCGCTGGGAGCCATGTATTTGCGTTGTAAATTTAATGCGCTCATTACATTCCTATGTTTTATATAAGTTAGATTCAGCGATGCAATTTCACAACGTTCATGGTACATTTATGGCTTGATTATAAAGCTTTCTGTCGGCAACTTTAAAATAACCAACGTTTGTTTAAGTTAAAAATAAGTCTTTCAAGACGATGAAATCAGATAAGCTGGTAATCTCAGGTTGTCATCACAAGAACTAATAAGCCAAGGTTTTCCAATAAAACCCCTTATGCTGTGTTGGCTAAGGTTCATAATGTATTTAAAAAGCAACTGTTGACGAATGCCCAAGATGTAGCGCCGTGGGTGAAACCATTGACAAACGACTTGCTCTGACACACCGGTGATAAATAACTGATTATGTTACACTGCATTTTGCCTTCATAATTAATTGACAACAGCTATCTAAGCGGCATTAGCGTCTCAAACGACTTTGATTAGGTATATTAATCGGACCGCTTACAAACACATTTCATAATTTACCCTCACATTACAAAATAACTGACAATTATCGGCCAGAATGGAAGCAATTTAACCTCTCCACGGTTGAAATATGCGCCCCGTTGAGTTGAATATATATTTTTATTGCTTTATTATTTTATTGGCATTGCAAGTGCAAACTGCCTCTCGTTTTTACGATTTACTTTTCGACTGGCTTATACCATAAATCTGTGCGGTTTAAACGAGCATACGCCTCGAGCTAGAGAAGCTACCGCATTAATATTGGCCAAGATCATTTGTTATTTCTTACAGACGTTCGCACACTCAGACATTAATAAGACGCTAGAATTAAACATGCTCTGAATGAAGTCGCTTCGAATGAAGTAACGATCCAACATTGTCTACAAAGTATTTGTCTTTGATGTTTTACAGAAGAAGTTAGTTATAATTTGTATATTCCCACCCTAAAACTATTTGTTGACAAAAAAACGTAAACAGTCTAAAATAACGAGCGAAATGATCGTTCACCCGAAATAGTGATGGTTATTCCGGTACTGTCGTCTGGTAGTTAATTGCTGCATTTTTTACGCGGCCGACTGCCACGGATTCCGTAATTTGTCTTCTCAGAAATGAGTCGCGTCGTCGAATGCAAGCGACATGTAGATACGGCTCGCTTTTTTGTAGATACCCCTCGAATTTCGGCTGGCGTAAATTACGTTATAGTAGAATACCCCGGGGAAACGTTAGACGGGTTCTTTCGTAATTACTGTTTTAACCGCTGGGACAGTAACGTCAAACGTAACGTATTTTTGTGGGTAAAAAGCCCGCTGATATTCTATCTTTGGTTTTTATTTCATGACAGCTCAACAACGTTTTGTACACGTGAAATTCCCGAGCATGGGGTGTGATTAAAAATGTAGGTGGCAAGTGAATAATTAAAATTGGGGGCCACAGCATTGCGGTCGCAGTGTAGGGCGATGTAATGCAATCGATAAATTGACGTCCACAGCGCGGTTGTGCTTAACGATCGCTCAAAAGATTTACGCTTGCCGCGTACGCTATTTACGCTCACCGCTTTTCATGTTTACGATTACGCTCACGCATATTGCGAAACCCTGTCCGTGACCCCGCGACGGAACCCCAAAATACGATAGTACAAAGCCGCAACCAGGTAGCCTATATTTCTCGCAAGCTTTGTTATTCTTGCTTAACGACTTTGTAATATAGGCTTAGGACAATCAAAAATTGTAAATGAGTCTGTAGTTACAGTAGGCATTCCAGTCTCCTTAGTTTATAGTTGTTCAGTACAAGTTATCGTGTACCTACTACTTTGTATTCTAATAAATTTTGCAGTTATGATTCACGTGGCAGAAGGAATCTGAATTACAGATGTCACCAGAATAGCTCAAGTGTTTTGCAATTAAAATATTTATGACCTTTGTCTTTGATGTATTATGCGGTTTGTTTAGATGGAGTACTTGAAAACGATGAGTTATCACCGCTATTTGTAGTTTGGTTATCTAGAAATGCATTAAGTCAAAATAAAAAGCCATTAAGATTAGAAAGATGAGTGCGGTTTAGTGAATGGGAAGACACGATGGGTGTTTATTTTGGTTCAAATAGTAATTATGGTTACCACTTCTTATGTCTACACTATTTAATACACACATATTATTTTTATACTATGTGCATGTGTGTAAACACACTAGCTTATACAAAAGTAGCCTGTAATCATCTCTAAGGTCCCATCTTTATCTGGACCGAAATGTATAAAAATTAGTTCGGCAATTAAGGCGTAAAAACATAACAAACAAATTTACTTCCGCATTTAAAATACACTTTCAAATTACACTCATTCAACCAATGAAATAAATTACCAAAATCAAATTATTTATTCATTTTACAGTTGAGTCCCAGTCGCTCAATCAACCACTTCAATTTTAACACTCAGAAAGCACTTTGCGTTTCTTGAAATAAAAAACAAGGTACTGTAAAGTCTAATTGGAAACATGTACCTAATTATTGAGAGCTTAATAAACTCAAGGTATTTACTAGTCACCTAATCATCTCCCAAATGAAAAACTGGCCAAGTGCGCGTCGGACTTTCACACAAAGGATACGTAGGTACTATAGAGGTACGCGGTACAGAGAGTAATGTCCCACATACCTCCACTGAAAATTGGAGGATCCTCCGAATCAGACGGTTGTTGTGCCTGGTGGGCAACTGCCGATAGTTGATATTCGGACTTGTTGCCGTTCAAATTTCGTTTTTCATGTGGCGGCATTGATGCCGCTACAGTACCATACGTGTACGTACCATAAAAACACGTTTCGTGTAGGAGGGACCCCTTTCATTTTTAATTTAATTTTTATTACTTGTTGGAAATACACATTCTCTGGAAATTTCAACTGTCGACCTATTACGACTCTTGAGATACAGCCCATTGACAAACATACAGACAGACAGACGGACAGCGGAGGCTAAGTAATAGGGTTCCGATGGTTACCCTTCGGGTACGGAACTGGAAAAAGCAAACAAGTAAACACAACACAGAACATAAAATACCTTATTTTATTTTAGTCCGTCACAAATAGAAAATAAACCAACAGAAAGACTCACACATATTAAACCTATTACAGTAATATAGTTCTGTAAATTACAGTTTGTATTGTACGACCAATAATTACAGTTCCCTATCAACTGTAATAATCTAGACAGCGACAGGTTAAAATTGTTTTACGTACCACTTAATATGATGGATGCCTTCAGACTTCGTGTTGATAGATGTTATGTGGCAGAAAATTAAGTGAAGGAGTCATTAAATGTCGATTCAAAAGTTATTGGACTGATTAGTTTCCGAGTTGAAAAAGTGTAAGTGAAAGAAAGAAAAAAACTTTATTTAATGCGGTGCGCGCCACTTTTTTGTCGGCTACGTTCGTCTGCGCAACAATCTATTGCCGTTTTCTAGACGTTATATTTATTATATTTTCACCCATATTATATTAAAATTTGTTTTTTTTATATATATATCGTTTTAATTACTGTCATGCTGCCCCAATCGACGTCATTCTGTCAACGCCGGCTGTCGCTGAAAACCAGCGCTGTAGCTCTGTCTCGCACACGAGTCCCACCATGATGCTGAGCGATGGCCATTTTGCGCGAATGTTGCGCATAACTTGCATAACTTTTGTAATTTAGTTTTTTTTTTGGTATGCGTCATGCTTGTCGCAAATAAACTGTTTTTCTTTCTTTCTTTATTTTTCTTTCAAAGAAGGAAGTTTTTTCCATAATTACCTCACTAGCAGGTTAATTTCATATATTTACTTTCTTGCTGATTCAGTTTTGTAGAAAACCAACGCAGAATTTCTCTGATAGCTTCATACGAGGATTTATTAACAGTACTTCAGCAGTAAAATTTTTAACTCGTTATAAGTATCTACTTAAATATATACTATATATTTATATTACATTGATGCAAATGAACCGCCACTCGTCCATTAAAAGGTTCATTAGAAAACCAGCGTCAGACAGCATCAGTCTGTCTGACATATCGCTGAAATGGACCTTTATAGTGCAGCCCTGAGACATACACTTAGTTTTTAGCATACCTACCTTTTTTGTTATTTTTATGCACCGTCCGTGTTTCATGTAAGTGCTAAATAAATGTTATTCTTTATTTCTTTCTTTAAACGCAAATCCTGAAAAGGGGTTATCATTCTGTTTTATTTTCATTTTGTGCTGAACACAAAAGCTCGAAAAAAAATTTTGTTTAGCGTTAATTATGTCACACGTTGAAGGCATTTAAATGTGTGAGTATCAAAAAAGTAATCGAATATCGTAGCGATTATCGATACCAATCTATGGAAGACACTTATCGATTCATATCTCTTAATACAACAATAACGTAACACCAATAAATTCGTAAATGTATGTGTTTTAATTTAAATAATTTACCTATCATACAACAACGGTCTATAATACGATAGTAATCTCATTTTTATCACATCTACATGTTCAAAATCCCAATGTTTTTACGATTATCAGTTCGATTATTATGCAATCGACTTTAATAAAATCAATTTAATTCGAAATAAAGTGCTCATTGAAATTGAAAATATTATGTTAGACGAAGTTCTTTAATTTAATCTGAATCTTGAAAGTTTCGAACCAAATCAATTAAAATGAGACAATTTGAGATAAAGTTATAGTAACATGGTACGGTTGAGATGACTTTTATTATCCTACGAAATTCAATTTTTGATTTTTCAAGATTGTTTATAGCAGGCTTAAAATTCTCCTGTAAATTTTTCATATCTATGGAAAGCAGATTAAAGTTCAGTTCATCCAACAGGATAACATAAGTGAATCTTCCAAATCGAAGGTCATAAAAGTCTCCAGGAACAACTTCCAGTAAGGAACAGCAAAACGCTTCTAAAGGAACCACGAGGCGAGGCAGCTAGACGCATAAAATATTGAAATATATCTATCGGCCGTGCGAAGGAGATAGCACTACCTGCTTGCAATATTCAAGAATTTAGCAAGTCTTGGCAGACACCTTAGTTTGTTCTGTACTTTATTTAAGCTGAGGTTCCACTGAAATAGTTTCGTGACTACGACGAGGTACGTCTGGGTTTAGGAATGGAAGTAAATGGTATGTCTACTGAATTATGGGTCTGGAAAATTGTGAGTGCCTTGAAAGTAGGCTATTAAATTCAATAAAATATAGAATAAGTTTCATTTAGTAAGGCTAAGAAGTCCAACTAAATGGAAACTTTTAACATATTTATCTTCGGCTACAACAGTCAGCTGTTATCTCTGCCAAACCAACGACATAAAAAATGCATAAACTTAAATCAAGAAAGTGCGTAACAGATTGTGCAGATGTTATCTTATTTTCGCGCTCCATTTCCCTCAAAGGATAAATTGGATCACAAGTCAACAAAAAGTAACGACATTGAATACCTTTGTATGGATGAGTATAAACAGTAGTCACATATTTAAAAGTTGCAGTAACTTAAATTCTATTACAAAAAAAAATGTAACAAAAATATTGCCAAGTTCTTTTTAGTAGTATTTTTTATTTTTTCAATAATATTTCAGTTCAGATATTCGATACAAATAAACATTGTCTACTTAGAAATGTTAGTCTATCTCCTGCGTGGGACCAAATGGTATCCCATTCAATACTGATAGCATTTACATTTTCTTCATAACATACATTGACAGTCCATTCCCCTATTCCCTATACTTATACTGATTACACAATTGTTGGCACGGTCCAATATTGCTACTTCTCAGGAGCTAGAGTTAACCAAACTCGGCGAAAGCTCTGCCAAATATCTTTAAGTTGTTTTGTAAGAGTAACTACGTAATAATAGTCAGTGAAGCTACAATATTATAATATGAAAACAATAGTAAGATTTGTGTAAGAAGTTTACGCGCTGAAGTTTGGCAATTGAAAATAAAATTGATGAAGAAGGTACTTGTGTTCAGAGTTAGTTTGTGGATTATGTTTTGTTTACTTTGAAGGTGTTTTGCGATAAACGGGATGAGGTATATTGTTGTTTTTAGGACTTTTATTGTCAAAGTCAAAGATTATTCGCAAATATGGGTAAGCAATTTTGTGGATGTTGTACAATCATGTCACAGTGGTATATTACAGTTTTAGTATCACCATATTTTACTGTTTGGCATGCAAATTTAGAAAAAGTATCACAGAAATATTAGGTACCTTATATACTTAGATATGAAGTTGTCGATGATTCGTAAATGAGTACAAACCGTCTTTCGTTGATCCGATATTACAGCATTATTTTCAAAATGATGTCTATCATCTTTTTTTCTCATTTTTTTTTCAAAATTATCTTTGATTAATTTATCATCAATTCTTGTTTTGGCACATAGTTTTATGTCTACTAAAAGCGGCAACCAAATTGTCACTCGTCTAGCCACCCTTAAACACAACATTAACTAACAATTACGTCCACTAGTCAAGCTAATTCTAAAATCACATTAGCTAATTTCCCCATGCTAATGGCTCAGGGACTGCAATAAAAATAGAATGCACACTGTACAGGCATTGTGTAACTGATTGTCCCAAGGGATAGTACGGACTTGGTCGAGGGAAATGCTTACTTAATAGTGCTACGAGTTACGGTCTAGTGATCTGTCACTTACAGGACAGTACGGGAACACAGTGATCAATATCCATTTAGTAGTCTTGTTTCGAGTTTCGTGTTAAGTTATAGATTTTGCAAGACTGTGTGAAATAATTCATGGATGAAACATAGATAAACGTACAGGGCCTATGTGACCTATATCTATGAAGTTTCATTGACTTTTATATCAAGTTCTTTTTGTTCATCTGCCCATAAAAGAGTCATTCCAAGCCAAATAATATACCTACCTTCTTGAACAAGATATTGGCAGCCGAATAAAAATATGTAGACAGTTACAACAGATATATTTGAGGATCAATGTTCTTGTTCAAATATTATATTTTCCCTGAAAATAGTGAAGTCTTATTGCAGTAAGCCGGCCCGGGAATTGCTGCCAAATTGCTTCGCGTTGCCTTACACGCGTCATTTAGCCGCCGCTTGTACCCCGCCTGAAGGAGACTAAGCGAAAAGATTAAGCGTTTAGAAGCGGTACGACGAACATTGCTCGTACGATGTCGTGATTGTCACTTTCAGAATAGGCATATTTATATTTGAGTACACTGCTCGGAAAATGGGAAAGGATTTTGTTACATATGTGACTAAATGCCTAATATGTTCGCAAGCAATCCAGCCCTTTACTTACATTAATAAGTCAAAACATTATCCCACGAATACCAAAGCTCTGGCATAATTATTGCGTTTAACAACAATGCGGGATGACAAAGCATTCACAGCTCCACAATATGACGTAATTACCGTCACACAACCGCTTACGCTTTTGACTAATTAGTAAAGACGTTCAAGGACCGTACTCCTAACAATGGGCCGGATATGCGCCTCGACGCCGCTTCCTCCCGCTACCAAGAATTTATCGGACCTCTCACCTCTCCCTCATTATTCAAGTGTCAAAAAGAGAAGGATTACTTGTCAGGTGGATGGCTAATTAAATTTTTATACTTCAACGTACAGTGAATCGATTCAATACGGACATCGGATGTTAAATTCCCTAATGTGTGTCGTTTAATTAAAGAGCTTGTATCCATCCGTTTGACGTATCAACTGTGAACCGTAGTTACCTATTCATAGCCCTGTATGCGAGAGCCGTGTTTTTATAATGGCTTTGCGTTTTTTTCTTTTTGCGCAAAATTGCATAGTGTGGCAAATTAATACGTCTTTGTCGGCACTGTGTGTTTTTCATGCATAATTTTTTGTTCAGTTTTTCTTTGTTTGACGTTTTTTAACTCACTTTTTCCTCTTTTTGTCGGTTTATGACGGATTAATGTGTGTTTGGTAAAGAAACTTAATAATTTTATATGACACTGACTTTGTTGAGCGGTAGTAATTGATTATTCTTGAATGTATTTTTTTTGTTACGTTTTCACACCTAAATCGCTGAACCGATTTTAATAAATTTTGGTACAGAGATAGTTGGGACCCTGGAGACGGTTAAAGCTAATTTTTATTTAACGAAAATAAAACATGAACGCGAGGTGAGCCACGCGCCAAAGATCTATAAAAATCCTGAGCTCACACAAAACAAACGTTTTTCTTTTATCAACACTTCATCATCCTGTTGTACTTAATATTAATTCGTCCAATTCCCGTTATTTCACCCACTGTCCAAACCGTGGCCCCCACATCGCGTTCGCCCCAGACAGCTTCATTAGCTCTCGTGTGACGCAAATTGCGTGAACAAAAGATACAAAGGAAGTTGTTGTGATAAACTAACGATTGCTGAATTGACAGCCACCAGGAGGGTCGTTGAGTACCATGCTATGTGGCTTGAAAAAATATTGTGGGTATGTATTATCACGAAGTTATAAAGGAGCTTTGTTAAACCTAATATCGAAAACCTAATGAAATATTGCCAAAAAGAAAAACTTGTAAAAAGAGGAAGATTATAAATTGACTGTTACAGTTGCATTAATGTAAATGAGAGCTAAATGACAGTCTTATCGGTATTAACCCAGTCATTACTTTTTTTGTACATTTCAACCATATGATATGCTTCGTTTAAATACTAGGTAATTAGCAGATTTGAAATTTAAATTATCCATGATAAAGAAAATAAGTATCTGCTTACTCGTATTTAAACTATGCTTAAAAGGTAGAATTTGAATAAACCTGCTTGTGTACGATGTTTTTTCGTCTTATCTTTGTACTGAGATTATAATGAACAACGGATACCATTAATACTTTACCAACATTATAATACCAGCTATAATTTTGTTATGTTTTCTTACCTAACCAAGATACTTATTCTATGGACAGTCCCCACACGACTACGCCCCACAAGTTAACTGTAGAACGCATAAGCTCAATCATTCACTGAAACCCACGGCAACAGCCACGAAAGCCTTCATTAAACTTAGAGATTCTAAACAACTGACGCAGGCGTGGGTGAAGGCACGTTTTGCATGCGAAATGCATTGAAGCTACGCGTGCCGGTGGCGTTGTACGGAATACGGACACCGTATGTGGCATGTGCGTGAGTGGCTAGTGGCTATGGGTGTCTTGTTAGAGGATGCACGTAACTGTGTCGTACACGTGTGCTACAGTGGAGTAGCTACCCTAATATGGAAGTTTGGATATAACGACTAAGAGATTTTGCTTGTAATGATGCTCAAGCCTGATCTGATCCGGGATTCTTGGATAAAAAATTGCTTTAATGACTGACCAAACATAGATACTGATAGAAATCTATTATTAAAGTTATTATTGAAATCGCCGATCACATAAAAAGCAGCCAAACTAAAGTGGGACTGGGCCGGCCACATCTGCCGTTTGTCGAACGGTTCATGGGCTAAAGCAACCACAATGTGGGTCCCAGAAAATGCCCGACGACATCGCGGGAGACCCAAGCGAAGATGGCGAGACGAGCTTGACGCCTGTCGGCCAGATTGGTCCACACTTGCCCAAAGCCGGGAGGAATGGAAGGAATAAAAGGAGGCCTTTGCCCTGCAGTGGGACACAAGTGGCTAAAATATAAATATAAAAAAAATATTCTTGTTTTAACCTGTTAAAGCCTCTTTGGCGTTTTTCAGCTGCAGTGACATGAGTTTTCTTTTTATAAGACTTTTGTCTGTCACAATTCAATTGTCGTTTAATATACATTTTCTCAGCTTATATTTTCTATTATTCTCATTACAATCCTTTAAGTTTCGCTTGAGACGCTACACCGCATAGACAGCACTCTGCTACAGGTTATGGGCGCCAAGCATTCAAGTGAAGGTTTGAACATGTGTCCAGAAATAACATAAAAATCTATCAGCATTTCCCTGCCGTTTTTCATTATGTTGTAAAACGTTATCAGATTATCCATTAAGCATAGTAATTACTCTATGCCTAATGAAGGATCTGATTAATAGTTTAATTTCAGTTTCATAGCACGCTGGAGGACCAGCTGTGTTATTAGTTCGGGCTGTAATTATTATCATTCACGTGACCTCTCATGTTACACTTTTTGTGCGTGTTTGCTGGACAATTAGGTAATCAAGTCAGCAGGTGGCTTTACGCTACTAAGTACCTACAGTGAGCGTAAAAACTTTAATTTGACTATTAGCTGTCACGCCTGGGAGTATTGAAGGGTTAGAGGTGTCCTTTTTTAATGTCCGTAGTTAAACGGGATTGCGTCGGAAATTTTTACCGCAAGAAATGAGCTGTGGACTAAAAAGCACAATTATTGGGTCGCATTCATTCCAACCTGGCGTCATTATTAGTTATAGCGGTAGACCAAGACGAAGGTGGAGAAATGAACTCGACTTTTAACAGAAGGACTAGTCCACAATGGCAGAGGCCATTGTGGACCAGTCCTTCTGTTAAAAGACTTATGTGAAAAAGGGAGAGGGAGATTTTGCCCAGCTGTGGGAAATAATGGGATAATTAGATGAGAACATAAGTTCAGCTTGGACGGAATTAAGCTAGCGAAGAAGGAGGCAGGCCGCGCGAGGGAAAGACAAGGCCTTCGCCCCAACCGCCGCTATAGAAGAAGACGCCCGACGAATAATAAATAAAAAGTGAAAATAAAACGATTTAAATACACAGTTCAACAAAGAAAACAAAGTTGAAGCAACAATCGTTACAGAAGACTTGGTCCGTGATTCAAAACAAATGACTGCAAAGCAGAGACAACAAACGCAACATCATATTTTATTCATAACACACCAAAATAGACCAGCAAAGCACATTGACTAATGAGTTATCACACGTAATACTACTATTAAATAAGGTACGGTTGTTTAATAATGCACAAAAGACATCATCAATTACGAAGCTTCTCTGCGTACCAAGTGTCTCTTTGATCTTATAACAAAAGGGATAGTTGTATGTGTTCGGAGTCTACGCGTGTTATGGTCCAAGATTGGGGGCCAAAGCGATTACATGTCGTTTTGGGTACGAGGGTGGGAAACACTGTCAAAATGCAACGTAATCACAAATTAGACGAACGATTGGCTGTATAAATGATCAAACGGAAACGGGTCTAAATGTTTTGTATATGTTATACGAATGCTTACTGATATTTAAAATCAATAAATTAGAAGAAGACGTATTAGTCACACGTTATCTAATAAAATTACTTTTAGCAAGCTTATTAAGAAAGCTTGCCCATTTTGTAATAATGCCAATTTGTTTTCTTTAAATAAAATTACCTTGACACTCTGAAGATTATTAGAGAAAATAATATACTAAATTTCCACCGAAGTAAGTTAGATCATGAATGAGTTTCTATCGAAATCAGATTCGCCAAGTTGGGTCCACATTTGCACAATTCCGGCTATCAAAATCTCAGTCTCGTGTCACCAACATGTATCTAGAGCGGGGCCTAATTCACAGAAATATGGACTTTGCAGTAGTTCCCAGCTAACTTTTACGTCATATATTATATTTAGAGTAGTTTACATCATGTACTATTTGGTTTTTAACTATAGCTAACGCGGCTTTATGGGCGTATTATCACGCTGTGCATTTTGACAAGGAAATACGCTGAAAATTGGCGCCACAAGTTTATGGCTTGTAGTATATTAATAAGCCAGCGTGCCTACCAGGATCAATAGAGCATCAAAGTCAATGACAATGAATGGGCAGCTGGTGGTACGCTGTGACGTAGGCAACTGTAAAGTAGGGGTGTGACGGAATTTCATCTGCGCTTCCGCAAATTCGGAAATTCCGCAAGCAATTGTATCTCCACGCATGTTTCCGCAAGTTTAAAACGGAGTTGTAAAGGAGGTCTACAAAAGTCATCTCAAGATATAACTTGAAGTTGCGAGTGTTTGCTCCCATGACAATGTCGGCACTAAGTACCAGTGAGAAAATGTTATGTAGAGTCGGTTCATTCTATGAACTGCTACAATATCGCTTAGAAAGTGACAAAACCGAAAAATAGATTTTGTGTACTATGGACTTTTGCCACTTTCTGATTTCTCACTTTTTCGACCACCTCCTCCACTTACCTCCACATTCGCTGAGGTCCACCTTGGCACCTCCGCTAAATGGCCTGCTTTAGATACATCTCTAGCCCACAATACCTAACGAGCTATTTGTTTGATCAAATTTATGTTGCTCATGTGCTCCTAAATGCGCACTTTAGCAAATTATGGGTTTGCATTTCTGTTGGACAGTTCACGATGGATGGGAGTAATAACAGTAATTGCTGTAGGTGTATGTCATCGCAGCTTTTTTGGAGGTTTTCTGAAAATTTTCCCCCGTTATTTAGTAGACGCCCATACTGTTAAAAATGATTTGTTATGTTTAAGTTTCGTGTTTTGTGTTAAACTAATCACAATTTAAAAAATCTGTAAATCAAGGTAAACAGGCTCGAAATGTTAATGTTGTAATTTTTTATTTTCAATCAAATAAAGTTTCCCAACTAAGTTGGGGTCGGCTTGAAGTTAAACTGGATGCAGCTGCGTACCAGTATTTTACATGGAAAAGACTTGTTTATTTTTGTTTCCAATCAAACACCACAGAAATAATCCCACGTGTCGTATTATCCAGAAATTATCTTGTTAACGTACTCTCTAAAATTAATTCAAAATAGGGTTCAATCAGAGCATACGCTACGCAGGAAACAGCCCGTATATACCCTCGATGTTCGCCTATAACGACGGTAATATTGGCAAAATTAACACGCTCCACCGTGAAATCACATAGTGCGGTAACATCGATACGCAATTTACTGTCGGAAATGCTACGTAATGGCGTACTTAGTGGTACGTGTCGTACTACGAATACGTAAACTTGTTATTCGACATCTGCGTGGTAGTGCTTTCCATATTAACTTTTGAAATTATAATTTAGATTGCTTGTGATATTATTAGAGTTGTGAGATTACAGCTTTGGCTTATTACAGTCTTGTAACGATATGAATTGGCATTAAATTATTTTTAAACCTTATATAGACACAATAATTAGACGAAATAGAAATACTATGTTTAGAGTTTACTAAGTTAAGTGTCAATATCATTAGGCCAAACCATATTGATATAATTAATAATTAGGTAGGGGCCTACTTTCAAAACGACTAAGTTAAGCTAAGTTCATGAAGTAAGCTGTAACGAAATCATCAAAGAAATAATTTAAAATAAATACTGGCCTTATAAACTTCAACTGAATAACTTCTCAACTATTTAAATCTCCCCAAGTTTATTCGAAAACTTCCTAGTCCACATTAAATTAAAAAGCAATTTTCGTATTTCGCTGGAAACAAATTTAAAGTAAAAATAAAAGGTCATTTTGAAAGTCTACAGTCACCTTTACAAAAGGTGTTTTAGAATTAAAAGCTCATTATGTAAAAGCAACAAAATGACCCAATTTGGGTTAAATTCGGATGAAACAATGGCAGCTGTCACCCTCTGTGTTGGTCGTCAAATGTTTTTTTTTTAACAACAGGCTGTTAAGCTATACTTGAGTCACTTTTAACTATTACTTCAAACATTCATGTCTCAGTCCTTAGAATATCTAAAAACGTCTGTTTGCATAATATTTTTATAAAAAAATGCATATAAGTTATCTTTTTGTTTACTAACCTACCTGGATGTTGCTTATTCGAATTTAAGGTATGTTTTTATTAATCCTTACGAAAGAATTAACATACCTATCAAAATAGATGTTTCTTCTGCTTAATATTCAACATATTATAAGCAGCTCAAAAGTAATGATACCAACAGAATTCAGCAGTATCTTAATGTACAACAGCAAAGAACCATTAATACCGTTCGGTAGTAACTTTTGATGTTCAAGTAGAAAAGAAACCTTATCATATCTGTAAGCACTTCGTCACGAAATATGTAAAGTACAAGGAAAAAGGAGTACTTATTTTCTGAAATGAATTTCTAACAGGCTTAGCTTGAAAATAGAAAAAGCATTATACCAACATTACGAGCATTACTTTCTTTGCGTGTTGAGAGGTTTAAAAACGCTGCTCAACATTTTTACGTCCAAGTGAATAGGCGAGGTTACTTTGCGAAAGAAGGCAACGGTTATGACTAAGAATCTTATGCTTTATTCATAAGTTTTTAGGCGTATCAAAAACCTTCTTATGACATCGCTATCATAGATTTTTATTTACAACATACTGTACGCAATTTCTCTGATATATGACCTATATTGGTAAGCACTAAAAAGCTCCTTAAGGAAGCTTTTTCACGAGTAGCTAAATATGTAACGGCTAAAGGCCTGAATGAATATTTAAAGATTCTCTAAAGGACCGATCACATAAAAGTAATACAAAAGTAATTTTCTTAGGACCATAAATATTCCCTTTGATTCCCGTATGAAGACAACGACGACGCATCATATACGGCGAAGAAGCCATCATAACAGCATTATGTCAAACAAAAAACGGCGCTAAGTAAGGGATCACACTCAAAGACAACTGCCCCTCACCTTTAAATGGACCACCGTCTCCTTATAAAACCGGAGTCACAATCCTCAGGACGTGCTTCCCACACTACTAAACAATCATAATAATTGCTCCTACAGTTTTTTGTCCGACCACTAATCGTGGCACATAAAATATTTTGACGTGACGATAAGGACAAAAGGGGCCGAACTTGGCTTATCTTATCGGACCTGAGTGTTGGGTCTCTAATGACCGGCTGCCCTACCGCCTTTTACTTATATACTTCCGAATCCGAACGCAATGACAACTTCATTATTGAAGGTGAAAACTGGTTATTTAGATGTGGTACTATTTCCTGTAAACGCTAAGTGGATTTATGGAGCAGATGCAACTTAGTAAAGAAATCTCAACGCTATTAAATAAACACTTAAATCTATAGTTGTGTACCATCAAGATTTATTACCAACATCAGAGAAGTAACCAAAATAGAAAATATAACATCAAAACAGCGAACGAAAACAGTGGTCCAATAAGGAACAATAAATTGATAGTAATACAGCGAACAAAATAAAGTTGTAGATAATCTTCAAGGGAGAAGGTATTTCCCGACGAGATTCAGGATTCGTGCAGCGTAAGTCGGTCGTCTGACATGTGATTTATTCCTTTTATCTTAGAGAAGTCGGCTTTTCATCTGAGATAAGACGGTACCTACGTAAATCAAAGCCGTGTGTGATTGCTCGAGCGATGAAAATTGTAATACAGCTTAGTATTTTGCCGTCGGAATGCTCAGTAGACTATTCTAATTTCCTTTCCGACTTATTTGTAGTGGCTGTAGCAGTTATGCTTGTCTTTTGAATGGCAATAATGGCAATTATATTTGCATCGTTCCTGCGTACACTGGGCATTAATTCCAAATGGATTGTGACAATCATACAGCAGCGGTAGGATTCGATTTTATTAATTAATAAAGAAGGCGCCAGATATTGCGGCCATTATTTCAGGACGTTGGAATAATGGAACGCTCATATTATTTGTTATAAACAGTCTTGTTAAAAAGAAACAAGAAATATTTAGATCTTGTTAAGCAACCGATCAAATTCTCTATGTAGAATCTAAAATAAGAATCTGATTAAGAAATGCAAACAGTTTAGTTGTATTTTTATTTTCAAATAAAAATGTTTTTGTATCACTCTAATATCTCTACTATCACTTTAATAAAGAACTAGTCCGCTCTCACTTTGAATAATACTAAGAAATACTTTTCGAGATTCTTCATTGCTCAAGAACCGTAGTATCAACCACACAAATATTTGGTTTACATAATACTATTCAAATTCAACAAAGGAGTCGAGGACCTCTTAGTTTATCTAATCGCGAGGGAAACCTGTCATACTCGACTTAATTTTAAAGCCAGTACCTACCGACAGTTTCATAAAATTTACTAAACTTGAAACAAAAGACACTCTTGTGGTCGACTAACTTGAATAGTGTAGATAAACTCCCACGGGAATGTTTAGTGACTAATAATCGTGTCAAAGTGGGTGCAAAGATATTTTGTGTAAAGTACAATAAAGGTAAGGGATATATTGATAACGCCGAGTGCCTAGGGTGATGCAATGATTGTTTATCTGACTGTTGTCGAAGATAAAGAAAGATATATTTTAAGTTTTAGTGATATAGTACATGTAGCTCCAATTTACTTAAAGGAGACGGTACATAACTAACCCAGGTCCGGCGCTGAAGGTTTATATCTCGAATTGTAGAGTAGGAAAAGTAGTGTTAGAATTTACCATCATCACTGCTGTCGGGTGGGTAACATGTTTTTTTACTGAGAGAAGTCTCTTAGGCGATCACTACAAATATCCATTTTCAGATCAAAATGTATGCATTGTTATTTATGTAAACCTTATACTCACATCCAGGCACGCTATCAAACATTGAAAAGAAACACAAATATAAGTTTTGGAGGAACAAAAGAAAGAAAAAAAATCTCAAAATCAATTTAAATTAAGTCCAAGACCATAGCGAGATGGTACAGATTTGAATTTGAAGAAAACACGGAATCAATTAGATGTATTATTCCGAGTTTTGTCATCTTTCATACAATCAATCCTTGAACTAAGAGTTCCAATTGTTATTATAATAACGAAGCCGAGGGCAAAAACATTATTAGCTACTTAATGTACTTGAACAAAATTTATTATGAATAGTAAGCACTGAATTGGAAAACTTACCAGCTTTCCAAGAAATATGGTTTAACGCTCAAAAACTTCACTGACCACAAAAAAAAAACATGTGAGCTACTAGATATACCTATGGTGATGATATATTATTTTTGCATTACTCCTGTAACTGTAAATGAGATATAAAACGTTTGCGCCAGATTTGTTTTTTTTTCGAAAGAGGAACGCAAAGGGCTATCGGAGGAACACGGATGGGTCTGACACGCCCTTCCGCTCCACCCAGATCGGAAGAAATCATTTAATGACCCATCCTTAAAAAAAAAAGTTACTACTGAATCGTCTTCTTTACATACCTACCAGCAACAAAAATTCATTTCAAAATTGATATAATATGCCAATAATTTCTAGTATTTTAAAATACAATTCATCCAAGCTCAATCTCAAACACATCCGTATCCATCGGTACGTTCCAATAAAAATGGGGTAAGCTTTTTAATAACAACTATATCTAAATGTAAACTAAGGACAAACACGTCCATGCGCTCATAAAACGCCAATTAGTACACAGTTTCCGTGTTCTAATAAATCTCATAATCTCAACACGTTATCACAAAAGAGCCGAAAGACTTTACAGAGCCATTTAATTTATTATATCAATTAAGAAATTCTTCACACGCGCTATTACAATTATACGAACGAATAATTCTCTGAACGCTTGGTTTAAGTCCTATGTATCCGTAATTTAAAACGCATTATGTTATAAAATGATCTGGCAAGGATAATGGTTTGATCACCAGACCCTTTTTAATAATTATCTGAAATGACAATGCGACTTATTTGTTAAAAATGACATGGTCCAATTTTCGGGATTGGTGTTATTTCATAAAGCAGAGGGCCTAGCACGAATGTTTTGATGTATAAGTAACGTTACAGTATCTTTGACGTAAGTGAATCTTGAATAAAACTACAACCCCATAGTATTTTGGTTTAATTTCATGCGACATTCACAATTCATGTTTTACAAAAATATGAATATAGTATCCAATTTAAATCTAATACCTTTAAACGAGCTATTCTTGTATATATATAATCTGCATCTCGGAAACGGCTCCAACGATTTTCATGAAATTTAGTATGCAGGGGGTTTCAGGGGCGATAAATCGATCTAGTTAGGTTTCATTTTTAGAAAAAAAATACCAAAATAAAAAACCGAGCCACGCTCATCAGTCGTCCAGGTACTGATTATAATGTGCGAAACGAGAATTATAACGGTAAAATTTTACGTTACGTTACTACAAGTCAAAATCATTCGTGCTAGGGCCTCAGACACTATCACCTGTCACCTGTCAGGTTCATTAAATAGGCCCTTGAGACTTAGCACTACTTGCCACAGCAATTTAGAATCTACAGTAAAGATAACCAACAATTATCAATACTACAAGTTGTACAGTTATTTAATACATTACAGTCTTGAAAAATGTAATAATCCCTTGATTGCCTCACGTGACACCCACGGCTACAGGGATCCCGCAAGGCAGACATTTTTATTAACACTAAAACGAGTTTATCTCCTCTAAAACTGAAGAAAATATGGCTCTAAACTGTTATAGAACAAATAAAACCTACTTAATAAACCAGTTTACGGATTATTGCGTATTTAGTTTTGTTCTATTCTAAGAAAATAGAAGGGGTCTTTAATATTTTAAGGTCTAATAAACTTTAATTAGGATCAAATATCAAGCCATCAGGTTGGTGATTAAACCAATCACTTTGCAGATAAAGTGTCCTTTTCTGCCATCCATTACCTTCGTTAGCCATTAAATAATATTAACACAACGGGGATATAAATAACTCAATATTAATTGAGTAATATGATAAAATTTATAAATGATGACATATTTCTACTGAACACAAGCCGTTACGAAGGCACAATAATGGCTATTATTTATAACTCCTTTCGTTAGTGCACCTTACCGAAATTAATTTGGAAAACAAATGATAAAAAATTGAGTAAATTCTGGGAACTGCTACGTTATATCATCTTCACTCAATTTATGGTGAAAAGAAAAGATATAAAAGAGAGAATAGAACAGATTTGACTTGGAAAAGATAGCAATGAAGAAGTTTAGAATACTGAACACATTAACGATAATGGAACACAACTATATACCTACATATAAAAGCGATGCTCAATGTTTTTGCTTGCGTTTTCAAACGTTTAAAACTTAGCAAAAGTATAAAACTATATCCATATTGCAATTAAATTTATTTACAATAGAATTGTCAAAGACTAACAACACTTCAAACACAAAAAAAAACACCAAACCTCGCTAACTAAGATGACAACGCGAACGTCACCATTGACATTTCAAATAGTGTTGTAACCATTCACCACAACAATTACATCAAAACTCATTTCCCTTCACATCAACAAGTTGACCAAATTAACTTATTAACAGTCACAGATATATCTAGATAATAAAACTTTAAAGAGATATAAACATTTTAGTATATGAAATGCTTCAAAAATTTTATGGTGCAGTCTCACAGTACCACTTTAATAATAATAACGTGCAGTATCATCTCATCGCTATTATGTCATTTCAGTTTGTTTATTAGAAAGTTAAGAGGAACTAATTCAACGTCACATTAAGTCGACGAGCGCTGATGCCTATATACGATACACTTTTTACGAGTTCCCAGTAAGAAATTTATTGCATTTGTCACTAGAGAGCAGTAAAATCAAGCATGTTTTTATTTTATCCACTGACGATAGGAATTGTACACGTTTACGATTACTTTGAAGATAATTTATTGGGTTGTCATTCGACAGTCGTTGACAGCTTGACACCATAATTTGATTCAAGTGTCAAACGCAAACTGACATTTTAAACTAACAATAACATACAGCTGCTTTTAATCTTGGAATAAATATTATGCATAATTGATTTTCTAATTTACTATGGAAAATTAGCAGTATAGGCGGCATCAGCAGCTCTGCTTGCTTGAATGGCAAGCAGAGCTGCTGATGCCGACTAAAAAAATAAAATATAACAATATTTATAACAGTTTAGTGTCGTTCTGTCAAAACGATGAAATTGAATCTTATTGTAACAAATCGAATAATGTCAGTCGATAGAAAAATAAGTATCGATGTTATGTGAACAATATAATCCGCTCTTCGTAAATGGATACACTAAAAGATAAAAAAGAATTCATCAATACAAATACACTTTGTGAGGAGAGGTTCCGTAAGTGATATCATGTTGACTCGCAATAGAGGAGCCTACAGCTTGTTTGCTCCTGCCACAATCTCAGTTTGGTAATAAGATGCGACACATGTATTATCCCGATTAAATCCCCCTGGAAAGGGGCTTAAATGTAGTGATGTCTGTAGGTGACATCCTTTCCCGATCATTGGTGGCGCATCACCCATTCTTAATAACATCAGAATGCTGACCGTTCAAAATTACTTTAATATTTTGTTTTTTTATAGCTTCTACTGATTTGGTTTTTTATTTTATTTCACGTTAGACGTTTTAGCTATCTAACCCAAATCGCTGTTCTATATTTCGATGTTATTGTTAAAAATGAATATAAACACTTCCACCATTTTATTATCCACAACACGTCCACTCCTATCATAATTACCAAACAAAAAGCCTACAACACGAATACCAGTTCCGATTTCTATCGATATCGGCGTCCGGATCGACGAATCGACAGTTGGCACGTCGCCCATACGAACCACACTATCCAATGATTGATCGGTTGGCATCCCGCCTGAGCTTGTCAAGGCGAAGAATAACATTGTTACGGCTCTTGTAAACGTCTCACTGCCGCGAAATCCTCTTAAAGCAGTGAGTGACTACGAAAATAGAACCGGAATTGTATTATTAATATTTTACAGGAGCAAACCCGTACGTGGGTAGCAATGCAAAGAGAATACAGAAAGGATTGGATTTGAAATTTAAAAATGTATACGTTTTTTCATTGTTGCGTGTTTTAGTCCGCGTTTGGATTAGCAATTGTAATTGATGTGCTACTGGAACACGTCATATGGTGAGTCTAGTCACGGGATAAACATTTTTTTCCATTTTCGGATCAAAACAAACGATTGAAAAAGCTTTCTATAATTGTGTTTCTACAACTGTTTTGTTTACATTTCGTCCTAAAAGATTTTCTCGAATCCTATATCACAGAATTCTATGAATACTGTTTACATAACTAAAAGTAGAGTTTCACCTTAACTTTGTTATCATAATATTATTTGATATGCTAACATCAACCGTAATCAAACATAATCTATGTTGACTCCAAACATCACTCCCCAGAATCAACTTCATCCTTTTTTATACCGTCTAATAAAAATACGGTCGCAAACAAAATAATGGGTGTAATAAAGTAATATAGAGTTCGACAAACTGCTTAGCATAATGGCCTATGATCCTTTAATGGACAATGCGAATGGACGGAAGCTGAGATGTGAGAACAAAAAGAAACTGTAAATGTGGACCACCGACCTAGCGGTGGACTTCAAAGGACATTCCCTCCGGTGTATAATCAAAGGCCGTGGATTTACAAACACTGGAAACGTTTTACGGTTTTCGGATGACGTTTTTGGTTTTAGTGACTTTATATTTGAGTGAAACGGAATTTTAACACGTTTTTAAATGTTTTTCTTTTAGTTTTTGTCATCGTTACGTCGTAGTACCTACCGTTGGCCAAAAATAACTATTTAAAAATTGAACAAGTATTTTAATTGCAACTAGCTTCTGCCAGCGGCTTCACCACGTGAATTTCGGAAATCATCTCAATGCAAAGAGGATAGAACCTTTGTGGCATAGCCCCAAAGCCCCCGCCACCATTTTGATTTATTTTTTCAAAGTTGCGGCGCACGATCTATCATGCATATAATTATGGGCAGAGGACTCTGCAACAAACAAACAATGATTAAGGATTAAGATTCTTCCATGCAAATACCCCCTTAATTGTCTTTCGGGGGTTGTCGTGTAAAATTATAATGATAACTTATATTATTTACTTTGGCCAGTATTCGTAACAAGTTCCATATATATTGGCCCAAGGAATAAGATTTTTCATACAAACTTTTATCCCCTATTTCACGGGTTGAACTTCCAAAATCCCTTCTTATCGGAATACTTCTTTTAAATTTCAAGTCCCTGCGACTATAAGCTTAGGCTGAACGTTGATTTATCAATCAGAACACACATTTCATATATAGAAGATGACTTGAATTAGGTTCAATAATAATACAGGTTGCTCAGCAATCTAGCAAGGAGAACAGCAGCTCACCCAATAATTTGTAACATCTATGCACATTTTCTGAAATACCGTGTTTACTACAAATACCATTTTTTGCAATAAAGATATTATTATTATTATAATAATTTAAATAAAAAAAAGATATTTGCCAAGATTTTTCCGTTAACATAATTTCAATGTAAGCCATCATCAACAAAAGACCACAATTTTCATGACAATGCATTTCACGTTCCTACATCCTTCAAGCACACTTCGTTACCATTTCACTTTAGTAAATGCACGCGGCAATTATTTCTCCTGTGCTCTCCTACCACATCTAGGGAGCACGCATCATTGTACACTTACACGCATATTAGAATGAACCATCAAAGGGAGTCCGGCTTGAACTCGAATGAAACCATATTCACTGAGGGAAGACTTTTGACTTTTATGGAATGCTTACCTGAAACAAAAATATAGAACGGTCAGATTTTTTGGCAAATAAAAAACACGTATGTATACTAATTAATAATTTACCTAAACAAAAAGGTTATACAAAAATGGTTGAAACAAAACGTGGTAAAAATAATAACAGGACTTAAAGTCCCACGTTGCTTTTCTTCCGAAAATTCTCAGAAAAATCAAACGTCACACTTGTCTTGACATAGCTATTTTAAGTTAAATGAAAATCTAGGTAGTCCTTAAAACATTTACATCGGGAATAATAATATTGTTTTCTAAAGCATTTTCTTGTCTTATTTTTTCAGTACACTGAAATACCTTCCTCAAATCCCATGGCCACAATAAAAGTAAAAACTTGTACCTAACACTCCAGTACTGACATCTGCGATAAAGCCCAGTTCTCAGTAAATCGCACTTAGCAAAATAAAGACACGCACACAACATACGAACGTGATCCATTGCGTGATATGTAACAGGTTTTTACCTTTTACTAAAGGGTGGAACATACCGAAGTGTAAGGTTTTGCTAAAGGTATGCTACATGCCGTCGAGTCGCACCTCTACGTGTTATCTTTCGACTCTAGCGCCTCTAGTGAGCTGCAATGGCATGCCGTCGGTGCAGTGGAGTAATCGAGAATCATAGGCCACGCTGCCACGCATTATCTTATCTATTCAACTAGTCGAAGGTACTCTCCCCGGCTCTATTCTGACGTGTTCTTTATTTTTCTCGAAGGTCGTATTCTCTCTATTGCATGATAGTAAATTTATGTGAAACAGTGTTATTCTATATTCGATTCGAGATCCAGACTAAACAACTTTCTAGAATACGGGCCTTAGTTCCATTAACTGATAAGGAGACCAGACTAAGTTCTTATACTCTTGTATAAGAACTTATACTTTGTTAGCTGGCTTTATGGAGCTGCTTGCAGTCTAAACGCATTAGAACTACATAGTTAAGAAAATTCCTATCCGTAGTTTTTAATTAAAACTGCTGAAGACATCATGGTTCCCAGTTATTTCCTCCAATTAAGTGCATTCCCAGTATGAAGAACGATAGACATTCTGGTTTATAATGTTTTGACATGAACTGTAGTATCTAATCAGCATTTCAATAGAAGTTATATTAGATGACATTCTTGTGTCAATGGTTTTGTTTTTGACGTTCAAATAAAGACTCTATTTACGGAATTTGCAAATAGAAACTTTGGAACGAGTACAGTGGTTCATCCATTATTTTTTATTTTATATCTCAAAACATACATAAAATCCATTATCTATATCACATAATTATATATCACTAACACAGATTGTTCAAAATACAGACTAAGCTCTTAAATTTCATTCAATTAAATGTGAACGCTGGGTTTGTTTGGTCGGCAAACACGTTGGTAACGTACACAAGGCAGCTTAGTTACATTTCATGTCTCATACATAACGAATATAGAACGCTGTATGACCTGCTAAAGACTCGACTACACTTGATACACCATCTTTCCCATCCATTCGGACTCCCACAAAGATTTTTATGTGCACTGTCGTTCAGAACGTCATGTGATAGTTTGTAATAAGCCTTATCTTAAACCAAGGTATTGAATTGTCAACGTATCAAGTTTGCTACGAACGGTCAAGCACTCCCAAGCTCCAATGGGCAACGGTGACCGCTGCTCGCGATTAGACTTGAAACAAAGCCGCATGCGACTAAAAGTCGTCGAGTTATTAAAATTCTATTACCGTGTACCTACTCTATGGCCACTTAAAATTAAAGAAATCGTGTTTTGTCCATTTGATTTTAAGCAGTGTGTCTTACTCTGATAACAAGTTTGCTAACGCAATATTATAATTTTATGCGTGATAGAATTTTAACTAGAATGTCATACTTCCATCATAGGTAACTTTTAATGTTGACATGATTTTTTTTAATATTTTAACTCCACTCATTAAAAATCCGGTTTTCCTGCGATTTAAGATCGGGCTGCTGAAGTCGATTCTCAAAACTAAATTATAAACGAAGAAAGTACCATATTTTTCAAAGAAAACTCATCAAAGCGCTAAATGGCATTCCCATAAAATTGCTGGGAAACACTTGGATGAAAAAGAGATAATACCAGTAACTGAATAGAAAAGAATGAAAATGTTAGACAAAGGAAGCGGCAGTCTGAATATTACGTAGGTGTACTTTAAATTCATAATCAGGTTAGAGAATTTCGTGACTGAACTTTACCTAAATAACAAAAAATAAAAATTTTATAGGACCTTATTCTGGATAATTCGGGCCGAGGCAGGTACTTACGGCTTGATGTTACGCATGCAAATGGCCGATTCAGTGAATGGAGCACGCATTTTTTGCAACCTTAATTTCGTTATTGGAAGCACATTGGGTACCGTTACCTTTTGTCAGAAACGGTTTATCGATTTATTGGATGTAACTTAAAAATAAGCGAGACCAAAACGTAATCAAATAAAATACTAGAAAAAATTAAAACACTGGCCAGGTTATAATATACAAAAAATCAATCGTTCAACTGCACTTTACCACACGGAAAGTAAATGACTACCTCATGAGTTTGAATTTTTCTCTCAATTTACAGAGAATCCTCAAATCGACAGTTTCGCACAGGGCGATATGAAAATGGCGGCCCGACATTGCGACTGTGGTTACGTACATAATCCGATTGTCGATACGGCAAACGCGAAGTCGAACAATCCAATGCAAAACAAAGAAATAATAAAGGTGCGTTTTATACACCGCGATAGTCTTGCCCTTTATTGCTGGCTGGAGAGGCGACAAGGCCAATAAAACATTTTCTCTGCGGAACGCTATTATGGAACCCGATATTCGTGTGGGTACCGAACGTACACGAAGTCGGTTCGGATTATTCGATTTTTAAAATTAAATCTTCATAGACGTTCGTTCGGGAATTGAATGTTTCGTAAAAGATTTAAAACGTGCTTTGTAATCTCCGGAGGTTCACGGTTTGAACCAAATAGGTATTTCAAACTGAAACGGTAAAATTGTGAAACTGCTTTCTCTACCTTCAATATATTGTACATTTTCCTTAATCCTTCTGTCAGTAGGTAAGCAACTAACTAAATTAAAATACGGAATTTGTTCATGTGTGCTCATATTTAAGTAGATCGTTGACCTTTTTTACAGTCCATTTACAGTATGTATTAAAACGCCAAAACGACTTTTTAATTCAGCCTTTCGAATACCAAAACTCAGATCCCCATTTTGTTGTTAATACTGATATCATCCCACAGAGCTCTAAAGTAGCTTTAAATGTTAATCTTACATTAAAGGAATTCTTTTAAAATACCTATCAGACGGTGTAAGTTAGTGCCGACTCAATCCGCGTATCGTGTGTGCAATAAAAACAAAACGAGGGTTGAACGTGGTTTAATTGGCGGCAGTGCGAGGTAACACGATCATGAATTCTGAGAAACGACGCCATTGCCTCTTATTGTGAATACTTTAGTTCTGCAACAGTGTTAGCGTTAGCGTAATACAGGGAAATTGGTCAGACGCTAAATAAATAAACGCTCCATTAGGTCTTAAAAACATGAGTATTAACATAATTATGAAGAAAAGTATATTGATGTTGAAGAAAATGTAATAAAGACAGTACCAAGCTTTCGAGGAGCTTATAAAAAAACGAAACAATCAAAGGTAACTTTGATTCTACATACAATACAAAGAAGACATTTCATTATTCTTTCATTAGCAACAACTTTTTTTATCCATAAACAGCCGATCTTCCGTCCGCCTCGGAAACGAACGAAAAAGAGACAAACGGTCCGAAAAAAAAACGTACGGAGAAAATGTGGCGAACAATAGGCGAATGGGACGCGGTTTAATCCTGACCGGCCGTCATTTCGTCGGGTAGGGTGAGAGAAAATTGAATTTATTATCGTTTGTATTTGAGTGACGTGTTATTTTCACACGAAGAAGAGCGCGCGGCGGAATCGAATCAGTCAGTCGACGGATACGATAGCGAATCGACTCGACTCCATAGTAGATTACGGATGCACTGCAAATGGCGTTTTCTATTCCATGTGCCGTGAGGTTTTTACACGGCGGTAAAAGGATGATGTTTTCACGCGTATGCTTGTAGATTGATGGAAATGGAAGTAAAACTCTTTTATGTTGGGGTTTATTATGATTTTCTCTTGAGTTACTGCATAGTTTATTTAGTTAGGTTTGACAGCTTGTTTTGGCAGTAAACATTACACGTCTTCTAATAGGTTTCACATTATTTTACTTGTTTTATTTTCTTTTGATCCTTGTAATTTTATTTACCAACAAAAGGCAACCCACAATAAGACCCACATGGAAAATATACAAGCATATTAAATGTAGTATATTATGAGCCTGTATATTACCCATGTGTTTGTATACCCTACTGTAATGTTTATGTATTTATGTCAGCCACCACAGTGGTTTTATGCAGCCATGATTTTTTGATCAAGGGTTATATTACTAAAGGGTAAAAACAATAGTAATTGTACTCCATTATTATTGTCGAACTGAACAAAGAATAAGGCGGGGTTATATCAAGGGGGTGGTGACTGCATAGCTCGCTAATTGGTTCGAATACCTTTAATATTGGTGCCGTAAAACTTATGGGGTACTATAAGACTAGGCTATTCCATTACAACATTCCGAAGGAAGTAATTTGTTTATAAATGGCGATTACCGCAACTTTGATTGGCTTTCGAGCTTTGTGAAATTTTGTTAGATTAATTAGGACGTTATAATGTGTTTTATTTCTGAGGCTATTTTTACGTTTATAATAAATTTCAATTAAATAAAAATGTTTGAGTTTTAACAGCCATCAAATATTTTTACTTTATATTTCTTCATAAATTGACACATAGCCTCGAAATGTTCGTGCCACAAACTATCATATTTTACTACTCTACCTAGGCTTAACCCTTCAATGAAAATCTATACGTCACCGGGGCCGAGGCTAGCCACCAATTTATTAGCCGACAAGGCACTTTCCGGACGTTTCAAGGTCGCTTAATGGTATTCAAAGTAAATGTAGGTATTCGAATGCTAAGCCTCTTAGAATTGCCACTGCTTTTTGCGTCTTCGTTTCATTGGTTGATATAGTAACTGTCATTTTAAAGCGCTGCGATTGGCTGCTTTTTAAAATAAATTCGAATCACGTTTTACGTCAATGAATTGACGCGGACGCCTCTTTCTTATGAGTCATTGTTATTGTTTTGTTTAGCATAGAGCAGATCAGACGTCTGCTTCTAAACCAAAAACAAATGCATATTCTTTCCATACTAGACGAGCAATTTCATTTTCTGGATTTAATTTACATAGAAAACTACTACTTCACTCAAATATTACACGAAATTAAGAAACCTTCAGTAGAAACTAATCTAAAGAATGATGCAATTTCAAAGAAAGCAAGCATTTCCAAGCGAGCGATCACAAAAATGAAACTGGTTTTATCCAGTATGATTTACATAAAACTTGTTTAAATGTTAATCTTTGTGCTTGGGTGGATTATGACGTGCCCTCTGACATACACTGATGTAGTATGTATGTACATGTTCGTACATGTGCGCACCTTAATCATTCATACCCTTTGTAGGGTTGCGTTTCGGAATAGTTGCTAGAGTAAAGCTATTTTGAAGTTTCCGTTTGTGATCATTTTTGCAAAGGAGTAAAATTTTTTTAGAACTGAAAATTCTCTCACAGACATAATGTGTTATCAGATTTTCATTTAGCCAAGGTCCGTTAGGTCCATTAATCATGTCCGAAATAACCTTCTAATACACAAATAGAAAAACAAGCTCGATTATCCTTGCACTTTTTGTTGGTTCGTAATCTAATAAAACAATCTTCTACCAAACATTATCAAAACATTAATTGGCATGCTCATGCAATTCTCACCACATAATTACCCTTCACCGTATTCAGTACAAAATCGAATGCCATGCATCTAAATTAACCGAAAACCAAAACTGAGTCAAGAGTGCAGTTTTTGTTCGCCATCAATTTGAGCGTCTACAATTTATACGTCACCCGGATGCTTCTTATAATGGAATATTACAAAATACTAAATTACGGTGATCTTCGAACAAATTATGGTAGGGAACAACGCGTTTCGATGTAATTGGCCGCAGTCGACGCAGTTCGGGCAGTCGCTTCTGTTTCGGCGCAAGGGAGAGGTAACCGCGACTCCGCGAGCAACGGATGTGGACACATTAGAATTGGTAATGTTTGGCTGTTGTTATTACCGGGTGACGCTATATTGGGATCTTTGGGGATGTGTTTTTTTCTTTGACGCCATATGATAGATGCCGGTGTCGGTTACAGCCATAATAACGGTAGAAAAAATTAGGGGTCGAACCATTTACGGTGTACAAACAAAAAATGTTCTTGTTTTGAAAACTATAGATGTTTCCATTACTGTTTGCTCCTGATTGGATTGAGATGAAAAACCAAGTAGAACATTTAAAACCAGTAGCATTTTCCATCGTCCTATAGTAGGTATACAAGCCCAGTTAATTATTTATTTATTTTTAGCCGATTGTGTCCCACTACAGTGCAAAGGCCTCCCTTTCTTCCTTCCATTCCTCCCGGCTTTGGGCAAGTGTGGACCAATCTTGTCGATAGGCGTCAAGCTCGTCCCACCATCTTCGCCTGGGTGTCGTCGATAATTGTGAGCTTATTGGTCGATGAAGGCACTCATAATTTATATAAACTTGATTGGCATGTGCATTCTCAAACCTGGTATTTGACAGTTCAGCAGAGGTTCAAGCTTGAGATTTGCCAGCGAGCAATGGAGCGCATCATTCTGGGAGTCCGATTAACGGACCGCGTTAGGAACACAGTGCTGCGTTCCAAACACAAATCGCCGACGTCACACAAAAAGCAGCCAAACTAAAGGGACTGGGCCGGACACGTCTGCCGCATGTCGAACGGTTTAGTTTAAGTTATTTAATCTTACATTTACTTCTTAGGTCCAAACTCGCTTGTCGCCTTTACCTTTCACATCTTCCAAGGTTCCGTACATAATGATGATGATGGTTGCTAAATAAATAATGGACGATCGTCAACGTTGCACAGATGATTTGCCCTGATGGATGAATATTTGACGACGGCTCTATTACTCCGCATTAAATGACAGGAAAAAGTCATTTAATTTCATGTCCGACCAACATTATTGCTTGCCTTTGTGTATTTGTTCTGGGTTTTGTTAATTTAAGAGGAATTCATATTTTAGAGTTACAATGGTTTAATTTCAGGAGCTCTATTTAATTGAACAGCTTTTACTTCTAAAGAAAAATATGGACAAAGTGTCATCATCATCATCATAATATCAGCCGAAAGACGTCCACTGCTGGACATAGGCCTGCCCCAAGTGTCGCCACAACAACCTGTCCTGTGCGTCTCGCATCCATCTACCTGCGATCCTCACCAGGTCATCGGTCCACCTTGTGGGAGGCCTTCCAATGCTACGTCTTCCGGTACGCGGTCACCACTCCAGAACTTTTCGGCCCCATTGACCATCTATTCTGCGAGCAATGTGCCCTGCCCACTGCCACTTTAGTTTGGCAATCCTTCGGGCTATGTCGGTAACCTTGGTTCTCTTGCGGATATCGTCATTCATCGGATTCTCACCATCTTCTGCCTAGCCTTTTCCCAACTATATCGGGGTCGGCTACCAGTCCGAATGGATTCAGCTAAATACCAGTATTTTATGTGGAGCGGCTGCCTGCCTGACCTCCACAACCCATTAACTGGGTTATACGGTACTTCTTGGCAAGACTGGTGTCAGATTTTCTGGCTTTTGGCAATCCGTAACGAATGCCATAGATCTAAAAATGACAGCCGGGACCTCGATATAGGAATCTCGATATGTTTAGATGGTCACCCATCTACAGACCGACCTTGGCAAGCGTTGCTTAACCTTTAAGATCAACCCGTGCGGCCATTTCATTTAGCTACGAGCTTCTCATTCATCGGGTTCTTTAAATCCTAATGAGTTGACGCTACTTTTGAACCCTATGTACTCATAAAAAGTGACCACATACAAACACCCATACCAGACTAATTTTACTCTTATTCAAGCTTGAACCGTTGACCTGAGGTAGCCAGCATTGATAGCTCCACTCGCATGCCCCGAGCGATTGGAATCATTTAATAGTTTACTCGGATGCAAATGTATGCGTTACTGGAAGTGCTAGAATATGAGTCGCTCTTTTTATTCTCGAATGTAAAAGAAGAAACACGTAGATACGTCTCTGAAAGAAAGACAACTACAATAACATATTCTGGAATGATTGAGTATAGCCACGATCATTGTCGTTGCAAAGTTATTCATGGAATTGGTTAGGCAGGTCATGGCTTCGTATATGTTTTAAAAAATACTTACCATTAATATGGTTTTATATATATATTTTTTTTGTACATTAGTAACTCATGAATGACTTTTCTTATTTGTGTTACATTTTGCTACCAACTCAATTAAATTTATCCAAATAAATCAATCAAATATTGTGGATTCTTTCTAAAGATAAATTTGAACGTTTGGATGTACAAATACGCAGCGACGTATAAAACTGATTAATTGTGTAGACAAAAAAGAAACCTGCTTGAAGTGCCAAACCGAATGTTTTTTGTACCTGTCTCGACTTGGATATATTGGTAGCCGTCTCACGCAATGAAAAGATAAAGAGTGTCCATTTTTTATATTTATTTTATATCAAGTTAATCAACTACTTGAACATTACGTCATAATTCATAAAACTTTAAACGCGTGTTATATTTTCCTTACTAAATTCTTGCGTCTGCGTCTAAATACAAAGTTTATAAAAAAGTTATTTTACTAAGGTTAGTTACGTATTATTATGTACTGCGCATCGTTTCGGAATTTGGTAACTAAGTAAATTTGAAGTCTCGCAACTTGACATTTGACTACATAGAACACTTTCGTGAAATACATTATGAATCTATTGAACAGTACTAAGCAGATATACCAGCCTTTCAGCACAGTCACGAGTCTTATTCTTCTAAATAATTATTCAATCCCAACGAACACAAATCAAATAAGCTTAATTTGCATTTAAACATTCAAGTGTCAGTTCTTGCCACTTTACATCCGAGCATTATTTACCTGCGACCGCAAACAATAAATCGAATTGGAAAGCAAGCATCTCGACCGTTGTAAATCAATCAAGTGATCATGAAATATGATCGTTCGTAATATTATCAATATCGGACTGTGTATCGATTTTTGTTGATTAATTTTCGGTTCGAGTTTTGTGCCTACTTATTGGCGACTGTTTGGGAATGGTGAGAGAATTTTGTTATATGTGTGGAATTCCTATGCAGCTCTATTAATTTCTAAGTAGTATGTATTAAAGCCCCCATCATATTAATATGACAGTGCAGTTAAAGTCCGCAGTCGCATAGGTATGTTTTCATTGATGGTTGACAAGGTAGGACTAGTAGCTTTAAAAAGCAGTCTGATACAGTTTATGGCATTTATTTTACTTCAATCACAGATGGCGTCACCTACTGCATCAGGGTTGATAAGTGACTTGTTTGGAACTTTTTAGTCGTTTTTTGCGATCGGGTTTTTGACACTAGTATTTTTTTTTATTTTCCACAATTTGGTGGGTTACATTTTTGGAATCATCACTGTCAGACCTTTATTATGACAGCCCACATGACTAGGTCACGTACCCGTGACACTTGCGCCATCAAGACGAATCTAAAGACGTATCATTTTTCAAAATAGGTTGAGCCGTTGAGGATTTACAAGCGCACTTAAGAACGGACATACATACAAATATACGGGTCGAACACATAACCCTTCTTTTGGACTTCCGTGCAGTTGGTAAAGAAACACAACATATAAAAATCTTCAACATTACTTTCGACTTGAAGAAGTACAGTGTTGAAGATTTTTTTCAAAAGTGATTTCGTTCATTTTATACTTTGAATTTGCAAACCTTAACAACACAGTTCCTCTACCACAAACACACAGTGCAATAATTTTCCTAGTTCCGTATTTCCGGTAATTAGTCAGTAGAAAAAGTTACTTATCCACAATAATGACCACCTCGGCTTATCTACGCGCGCTATTATATAGTTCTGGCGGTGCTCGGTAGTGGTGAGCCAAGTTCTGATTTATTTACTTTGCCAAGTTAGAGGTCTCGGCTTCGGACTGTTGCTTTTGTTATTAAACTAGTTTGCTAATGATTTTTAGGGTTACCAGAGTTTAGTTATACGTTTGTTGTGTTAATGAGAAAGTTTGATAATAATACGGTCAAAGCGTTTTATTAAAGTAATTTAACGATATTTTTGGGGCCTCTGTTACGTTTTAATGTGACTTATTATTACGCTGATGAAGTGGCCGATGGCAGGCATTATATTAGCAGTAAATATTTTCCTAATTTTCCTATAATAAATATAAAGAGCGTTTACTGCTCACGGTGTTTCATACAAACTTTCAAGACCTTATTCTTGTAAATGAATGAACTGATTCAAATGAAATTTGGTATAGGCATACATACATGCTTGATATAGATATTCAGGTCTCAATGGTTACCTAAAAAAAGAGGAAGGACTTGAAAGTTTGTATGAAAAACCGTGAGGAGTAAACGCTCTTAACACTGCAATCTATATTTTACCAAAATATTGTAGAAGCTGTCTTGGCTGGCTTCAGAATTTTAATCATATTCAATATACAGGAACTGATTTGATGAGATACTTTTATAACATAACGACACAAAATATTTAAGTAACACCATGCGGGATTGTCCCACATTCTTATTGCATCGTAATACATGTAACTCATTTTTAATTACACTACTTATGAGTCAAACTTGATAATAATAACAATGTAAAGTTTTTCACTTACACGTAATTAAATAACTAAGTTAAACAAAGTGGTAACTCGTTTTCCTTTTACTTAAACCTCACGCTTAACTAACCACCAGCCCACAGACAGGGAGCGTAAAAACTCACAAACCTGCCAAAACTTCACATACTGTAATTAACTAACTCGAAGTTTTTCCAACAAAGGGGTTCCGCCCGCAAAAACTATATCCCGTTACCATGACGATGCAAAAATAAAAATGGCTGACCACAAGCATTATTAACAAGAAATGCCCGTCATACAGTAATTGAACCGTAATGAATGGTAATATATCGGTTTTATTCTTTTACAATTGCATTATTATAATTGGGTCGCGGACTTGGCTGGTTGAAAACGTGGTAATTGCTTGTGTGGGTATTGTATGAGATATTTAATTGCAGCTATAAAGTATACGAGGACCACTTATTAAACTTTTTGCTGAAACTTTCAATTATCCATCTTATTAAGTTCTCGGTGAACATTAAAGAAATAAATAATGTTTTAATTTATATATCAATGCAAATAATGAATTTACAAAAAACATTTCATGAGAAAATTCTGCATGTTTGATAAAATAATGTGAATACATTGTTTTATCAAACATGTCAGAATTTTATTACATATTTGATACCTAATTCTACTTTGAATAACAAATTACTTGTTTATGAGGCAGACTATTTATGGACTAAATAATTACTTGACTCAATTATTTATTAGAAAAATCTATTCTACTAACGCAATTTGCCAGTTGAATTCAAGATTATTTCACGCCTTACTAAGTGGGTGTTTAAATCAATTGGACGGTAAGAACTCGAGAACGTACTTGGATTATTGATAACGACGGCCAAGCACGAAAGCTTTGACTATTCGATTTATTTTTCCAATAAGGTGCACTGAACGATGTCGCCGCAGAACGAAACACCGCCCCTACAACTCAGACAATACGATGAGATAGTCTGGGCGCATTACTAAGATTGCTTTGCAACTAAGACAACCCTTATTACAAAGCCTCAAAGTTCAAAATAAAGGATTGGTTGTTATTTAATGTTGGCGAAGTATACGTGCTTCGCAAATCAAGTGTGTTGAAGAGGATGGGAGAACCACGTCTATGAAAAATCGTGACGAGGGTGACACAATAAGCGAGGAAAGGTGAGGGGGGAAGCAAGGTGCTTTAATCGGAAATACGTACCCTTCGAAACTGCAAGGCTAAGGGCGCGGGCCAGAGACACGAATCAGGAATGTATAGTGAGTAGCGAGACATCGTCGGCCTCTTTCCATCGACCTCTTTCATAAATATAAGGGAGAAGATTTTTTTTTTATACATTCTCAATACAAATGATGATTGGGAAAACTAACCTTAAAACACAAAGTGAATAAGAAACAAAATCGCATCACGCTAGCCTGAAGAAAACCATGATTTCGTGATGAAACAAAGTTTCAGCCAGCCCTATTGACTAAGCTCCTTATCCGTTACTCACAATGCAGCCAAGAGTGAATTTTCCCCAACGGGAAACTACAACACTATCCCTCATATACCTCTCAAGTGTTAATGGCAAAATCAAATTTACGTTTACTGTTAGCAAGTTAATATAGCTAGAGTGGAAAGTTTGTTAGACCGGGTAGAGAAGCGAAAAGCAATGGACCAATTACAGGCTTCGACGGTGGGCAATTGCGAAACCAATAAAGGCAAGGGAAGCGCCGCTGTTGTCTCTTTACCTATTCATACGATTAGGACACAGTGAAGCTTTGTTGCCCTTTGCTTTAGACAGCCATGCTAGCTCGGAGCTATTTTCGTGACAGTTTTGATGAATACATTACAGAGCGTCATCAATTTCTTTGTACTTTCTGTTTCAATTCGATTTAATTATTGGCGTACGATCATTTATTTGATTTTCTATTACTAAAATGTTCTTTGTTGATCAATCATGATTTTTGCTGAACCGTTTTTGTTTTATCGTCTGCGCAACGATCTGTTGCCGTTTTCTAAACGTTATACCTATTTATTATATTTGCACCTATATTATATTTATTTTTTGTTTATTTATTTCGTTTTAATTACTTTTTATGCTGCCCGATCAACGTCATTCTGTCGTCCAGCGCTGTGGCTCTGTCTCGCATACGAGTCCCAGTTACGCTGAGCGATGGCCGTTTTGCGCGAATGTGACGCATATCTTCCCAACTTGCATAACTTTTGTAATTTTGTTTATTCTGTTTTTTGGTAAGCGTTATGCATGTCGCAAACCCGCAAATAAACTATTTTTCTTTTCTTTTATTTTTAAC
The DNA here is from genome assembly GCA_002192655.3 of Mamestra configurata. Lineage (NCBI taxonomy): Eukaryota > Metazoa > Arthropoda > Insecta > Lepidoptera > Noctuidae > Mamestra > Mamestra configurata. Next base: position 496,773 of record NDFZ01005482.1, read on the forward strand.
AAATACAGTCTTGACTTAAAAAACTTCGAATTTGTAGCTATCAAGGAACATAAACTCCGACAGGGAAATCCACTACTCGGAAAAACAGCTCAGATATTTTAGAATAGCTAAGTCGTAGCCTAAACAGCACAAAACACAAACCCATTAGAACTTATGACCTACGATGAGTTCAATTAAAACTTCTAAGTAATGTCTCTGTGCTAGACGGTCGAGTCGATTTAAAAATTCACGATCGTTAACGTTGATTATTCAATCGTTTCAAAAGCAACAAGCTAGACAAAACTTCAAGGTTTATTAGCATTGTAGCTACCGATTTTCACTTCAGTTGCTTCAAAACTAACCCTTTCGTAGCGCACGGGTACATAATTGACTGGCACGCCCCATAATTCTCCATTCTAACCCTGGCAAAAAAAAAGGAAAACGGTTGGCCTCTTAGTCTTACAGTCAAGTAAAAATAGTTGTTCTGAATACTAGAATGGATTCGATTTGTCTTATAATTAAATGTCACGCAGTACTGAGTAAGGGTTCAGATTTTTCATGGAAACGAGCAAGGTGAAGGCTATCCAACTTCTTCAGTTTGCGGTAAGGAAAATGGGTTTGGAGTAATGAGGTTATTTTTAGTCTTGACACCGAGTTCAAGGAAAATGGGAACATAAATTACGTTGTTAGTCGAAATTACATAGGACGTTATCCTTGTGTTACGAAATTACATGTATTTCTTTTCTAATGCCTAAATTACAGAAATAGGTAATTATGGAGACACCGTTTTCTTTTTTATGTTTTGAAACATTTATATATAACAACATTTGGAACGTAAATATAAATAATGAAAAAAAAAAGCTGTCCAAAAATGTAGTGCTCCTTTCAAGCGTTTCGGTGGATGTTTATTCAAAATTTAACTTTACATCAAGGAACATAGGTTTCTAAATGGAATAACACTTGTTTATGCATGCTCGCACTACCGTTTGCCCCCAGAGTGAAGACTAATGAATTAGCCCGTCAATAATATCAAAGCAAATGCCAGATGTCAATTTCGAGTGACAACCGTTTCAAGGGTTGATTTCCTATTTTGCAGCTTTACACTTTAAAACACAGAAGTTAAGGTTGTAATTTCATTGTATTTTATTTATTATCCCCTTTAAACTGAGTGTAGAGATTTTATTTGATTGATTACGTTTATAATGTGACAATTGCGTGTTGAAATATATTAGATTACGGACGAAAATAAAAGTAAATACTTTTTTCAAAAGACATCATATTGATTCACTTTAATTTATTGTTTCAAACAATGTATAAGTTAACAAAGCTTGTAACATATTTTCATTTTATTCATGTAGATTATTCGAGACATTTTTGACATTATCAAGATTTATCATTTTTATTTACAACATCCTGTAAATCAATGAGTTTTTTTTAGTTGAGGCTCTTTATGCATGGCGCTTTCAAACAAAATTAAGAGACAATCACGAAGCATAAACCCATGCCTTAATTGTCCCACTACTTATACCGGGCATTAGAAAGAAAATTTGAAAAATATAGGGGAGAGTGAGTACAGTGAGTACATGACGACGAGGGTGTCATAAAACCGGACTTGAAAACATGTTCATAACGAAAGAGAATCCTAAATAAAATTTATATACTTTGGTATTGTTCGTCAAATCGTTGAGCTCCTTAAAGTTCTAAGTTTGAGCTACACGAAAACTGACAAATGCTAGCACTGTCTGGACAGGTCCACTCAAATCTGTGTGGCACTTTCTTCAAATGGCCACCTCAGACATTAACTTCCATGGTTATCATATGATTTGACCAGTACAGATTGTATAGACTTTAAAAGAGACTTTGACTTCTGAGTTTGTTTCGGTGTTTCTTCTCAGGGTAGTCAGCTAGGAAAAACCGGCCTCATCTAGCTTAAAATGACCAAAAAAGATTCGACTTGCAAAATAAATATCATTTATCTACATCTACACTAATACTGTAGGTATTAGTGTAGATTGGGCACGCCACTATTGCGGCGGTAAGGCCCCTCTTTGAGGAGTGGCTGGAGAGGCGCCACGGCGTCCTCACCTTCCGCCTGACGCAGGTACTGACCGGACACGGCTGTTTCGGGAGGTACCTGTTTCGGATTAAGCGGGAGGACACGCCCGGGTGTCAGCACTGCGAGGATCGCCCGGAGGACACGGTGGAGCATACGGTGGAGGTCTGCCCTGCTTGGGCTGAGCAACGCCGTGTCCTTGTCGAGGCGATCGGCGGCGGTGACCTCTCGCGTCCGGCCCTGGTTGAGTACATGGTCCGGAGCGAGGAGGCTTGGGGAGCGGTCTCCTCCTTCTGCGAAGCAGTAATGCTAGCGAAGGAGGAGGCGGGCCGCGCGAGGGAAAGGCAAGGCCTTCGCCCCAACC